>VDFB02175216.1:0-33204 GCA_007258455.2 Sequoia sempervirens | reverse complement strand
ACAGGTCATTGTGTACGTGGGCATCGACAGCGAATAGCGTTTTGACACTTGTCATCCAGTTGGCGCACAGTCAGCGTTGAGTCAGAGTCTACATCATCGGCGTGGGCGAATTAGTCTTCGCCACGTGGCAGTTGCTAGGCATGCCACGTGGACTCATCGTATCTCTCCTCCCCGGACGGTTGTTGAATTTGTTTCAAAAGTCGTTGGGGGATCCGAACCCCCAACGTTTGTCCGCTAAATTTGGAGCATGGCCGTTCCACCAAATCTTCTGGCTATCAAATAAGTGCGAGCGGTTTGTTTTGTTCAATGCCTTTTTCAAAGTTTGTTTTAAAACTGCCGCGGCCGGGAGTGGAACCCGGAACCGCCGGGTTCCCAAAAGGGAATATCACCGCTAGGCTGCCGAGCCTTTCTAAAATATTAGTGGCATGGGTTCGTTTTCTTAACTGTGGAAAACCCGAATGCCTTATCAAAATTACAACAAGCTCCCTAAATTAAAAATTTAAACGAACAACAATCTTTTTAAAGATTAAAATATAACCTTCGAAACCTCCAAAGCCCGAAAATAAGAAGATTGAAGGGCTAAAATGAAAATTAAGGGGGATTTTTGAAGATTTATTATGTAAAAAGGGAGATTGTAAAAGATTTTTTATGTATTTGGAGAGATAAGGTGAATATTTGCAAATCAATTGGTTAAAGGCCAAATTGAGAAAATTCTTTGTATAAAAAGGGGGCTTGAGGTGAGAATTAGAATCAAGTTTTCTTTCAGGTGACGAAGTCTTGAAGCGGTGGAGATAATCAAAAGAGAGGTCTTGTGGAGGTTCTTTCAGATCATTCTCGCATATCAGAGCGTCGTTACGCTGCCGAAGTGCCTGGAGAATGATGGAGGTGTTTTTGTAATTGATTTGGAGATTAATCGGATCGGTCACACTCTATTGGAGTGGACCCGGAGATGTAGTCACTCTCGTGACGAACTCTGAAATCAAACACTGTTTGCACTTCTCTTCTTCTCTCTCTTTCTGTCTCTCATTTCCTTCATTTCTGTTAAATCACCTTGTTATTACTTTCATTCTGTTATTTCCTTAAGTTAATTTCGTTTTAATTAACTTGAAATAATCTTTGTAAAAGCATTGTAAAAGTTTAAACATTTAAACTGCAATCTAGTCTAGATCCTATCATCATTCTTCTTCAAATGGCTACCCAAGTCACAACCTCAACTTCCAAATCCCTTTGAGAATTACACCTTAGAAGAGGTCCAAAAGACACTTAATTGAAGATGAAATTGAAGAGGCTTCCCAAGACCCTAGAGTAGCATGCATTGTAGATGAGATAGTAGCGACAGATCCCCAACGATATCTTATGAAACTTCTACAAAGTGGAACCAAACTCCCTCCTGGGTTTGATGTCAACATTGTTAGAAGATTAATCTTTACTTGGTAAAGGTTATTCTTTAATTGTAATTATTTATTAACTTGTAGGAATATTCCAAAGGAATCCCTACAAGTCTTTTGTCTTTTTTGTCATCTCACACATGTGTGAGGATGGATTATTTTTAATTCCTTTATTAAGGAATATTTGTAACCACCTCCTTAAAAGTGACACTTTGCACACACATAGATGAATGGTGGCATTCATTGAGTTGGAAGTTACATTCTAACTCCTTCTTCTCACCTCTACTTATTGAGGTGCCTCTTCTCTCATTCTTTAAGATTCAAGCAAGCAAGCTAAGGCTGAAGCTCTCTCTCTCTTTGTATTATTCTTTAGGCATTTTGCCTCCATTCATAATATTGGGGTTTTTTCTTCTTTTTTCCCCTTAACAAATTCTTGTGTCTCTCTTGCTTTGGTGGTGCTTGGTTTGGCTACTTCAATTTATTTGGTAATCTCTTTCCTTCAAACAATTGCTCTTTATTATTACTTTCCGTTGCTCTTTTCTATTTCCTTTCATGGTATCAGAGCTTGGTATTACTAATATTTTGTGAGCTACATTGTTGAAGTTTTACCAGATTTTTTAGCACACCATTGGAGACACTCTCAAAGAGGAGAAGAAGAGCTAGTGCCTAATCTTGGTTGTTTTTTGTTTTCTAACCCTTGTGCGGGTTTTTTATCTAAAGTTTTAAAGTATTTTAGTTTGCATGCATACTTAAGTTTATGCAATTTTTTTAAACCCTCAAATAAAGGGTTATAGTTCAAGTTTTTTAAAAACCCATTTTTTGCATGTTCAATTTTTTGTAAAAAATATATATTTTTATTTTAGGGGCTCTAACTCTAGTTCATAAATTCTTTTTAGAAAAAAAACTAATCCATTTTTTTTTTGCAAAGTTGTATATTAGATCTGTAAAAAAAAATCCATTATAATTTGCATGCAAGTTTTTTTTTGCAAAATTTTAGAAACCCTCAAATAAAGGGGTTATATTTTATTTTTTTTAGATCTGTAATCTTTTTTGCATTATAAGGCTAAATTTGTAAAAAAAAATCACTAAATTTTACATTTTGTGAAAAAAAATCTTTTTTTAGGGCTCTAGCCCTATTTTAACTCAGATTTGATCTTTAATAAATCCAAAAAATCATTTAAAAAAAAAAAAGAAAACCTCTATCAAAATAATCAAATATCTGCTAAAATCTTTCTATTTTAAAAAAAATAAACCCTAACATTTTCTTTTGCAGAGCTTTTACTCCAAAATAATATTCAAAGTTTTATAAATAATACACAAATAAAATAAAACCCTTTTATATATTTTTAAATATATCATCAAATTGTTTGTTGCCATATCTGCAATCCTTCGTTTATCTGTTGATTCTCATTGCTGTCTCTCTTGTTGTAGTCTTGGTCCTTGCAAGGCGCTCTGTGTCGTGCCCTTGTCTCCACCACTCGGCTCCTCTATGCCCTTCCTCCATAGCCATTTCTACTTGCATTTATTTTATTTTATTTTAAAACCTTCAAAACTTAAATTAGCCCGCCCATCCGTTTTATCCCGCCCAATTTCCTTTTAAACTGTTTTCATTTATTTTTATTAAATATCTTTTAGATCTAGCCTTTTCGAAAGTTATAAGAGCCTTCTTTATCATGAAAGTTTAAATTAAAGTAAAAGTTCTTTTTATGAATTTTTTGTATACGATTTAAGAGTATATTAAGTTTTTTAATAAAAAATTTAAAGTTTTAAATTAATTTTCTCTAAAGTTTATTCAATTTTAATTAATCATATTAAATTTTATTTTTTCTATTAATATTTATTATTATTTTTTAAATAATATTAGTTTATTTTAAAATTTGAAATTTAATTAATTAGTTTATTTTATATAGTTTTTCTAAAAAAAGTTATTTTTAATATTTTAGTCTTAAGGGGCTTATTTTTAGGCAGTTTATTTTTAAAAGAGAGGGATTTTTTTTAAGCATCTATTACATTAGTTTTTTCTCCTAAAGTATTTTTATTTTTATTTTTTGCAATCATGTCAACTTTAATTCCTGAAATTAAATTAAATTCTTCTAACTATCATTCTTGGAAGACTCACATTTCTTTCATTTTTTGATTTAAACATCTTTTAGATGTAGCTACGAATCCTAAATCTAAACCAGGTTCGTCTGCATCCAAAGATGAAATCAAAAAATGGAATCTCAAAAATGAAGAAGCCCTTGGCCTCATAGGTATCTCCATGTCACCCGAACTTTATGTTCACATTGGGACATGTACAACTGCCTATGAAGCATGGGACAAACTCAAAACAATTTATGATAGTACAAATGAATCAAGAAAAATTCAAATTCAAGATCAACTTGAAGATTTGAGGTATTCTGATTTTAAATCTATGGATGAATTTTTATTGAAATTTGATGCTTTAAATAGTCAATTGGATGGTTTAGGAGTTAAATTAGATAATCTTAGATTAATTCATCTTATTCTTAAAAAGTGTCTTCCTAGACAATTTCAACAATTCATTACTAATATTCATGCTCAATTAGCCATTCCTTCTTTAGCTACTCAATTAACTTATGATATTTTTCATGATTTATTAAGACAAGAAGAGGCTAAGTTAATTCAGTTTGGTACTCTTAAGTCTAATGAACATGCTTTCTTGTCTAATCATCAGCAAAATTTTAAACCTCATTCTAAACAACAACATTATAATTCCAAACCTCATTATAATAATGGCAATGATCCTAGAGAGTTTAACTCTTCTAAGAGACCACATTGCACTTATTGCAATAAGGATGGTCATTGGCAAAATACTTGTTTTAAAAAGAAAAATGAGAAAAAGCCTATGAATCAAAATAATCAACAGTTTCATAACAATGGTAATCAATCTAGACGTGCTTTTACATGTAGTTTTAATGTTTCTAAGCCTTTTGAATGGGTTAATGATTCAAGTGCATCTCAACATGTTACTTCACATAAAAAGTTTGTTTTTTAAATAACTTCACAAGTACTTTATTATTGGACTTGATCAACCCAATAATAGTGTACTTTTTTTTTACTCAATTATATTTGGAATATGAAAAGGGGATATTCATGTAGTCATGAATGCATGAATATCGTCTTAAATGACTTATTTATACTTAATAATTATTCTCTTCATAGTATGCATTTCCCATTATTCCATCACAATTTTTTTTTAATATTATTATTATTATTTTTTATAACTTAAGGTGGCTTGATTTGTGGCTTG
The DNA here is from genome assembly GCA_007258455.2 of Sequoia sempervirens. Taxonomy (NCBI): domain Eukaryota; kingdom Viridiplantae; phylum Streptophyta; class Pinopsida; order Cupressales; family Cupressaceae; genus Sequoia; species Sequoia sempervirens. The sequence continues at coordinate 28,545 of VDFB02175216.1, read as the reverse complement.
AGAAATTATCATTCTCTCTACCTAAGTCTTGATCTATTACAATATTTAAAACAACCTAGTGTTTCCTTCTCAACTACAATTATGTTGTTTTGATAAAGGGAATTTGATATTTTATTGTGTCTCATTAATCTAATATTGTGCCTTATTGGTAAATTTGGTTTTTTGATGGATTTATTTCATCTATATTTTTTTGAAAATTAAAAGCTCATTGGAGTATTTGCCTTCTTGATGGATTTATTCCATCTATATATGTTTTGCAAATTAATCACTTTATCAAGTCTCAATGGAGCCTTTACATATATATTTTATGCGCTAGTCGCATTTGCAGTAATGTTGCATAGGGAGCCCTATCTATAATGAATCATATATTTTATCAAGTCTCATTGGAGTTTTTTTTTGGGACCCATGGAAAATATTTCCATCCACTTTGATGGTATGCACTTACTTATTTATGATGAACTTAGATCTATTTTCTTAATTGATGGGGATCAAGTTCTTGAAACCTTTATGTTTCATTATTTTATTGAAGGCAATATGGTTTTTTTTAAAACCATCTTTAGGACCAATTTTTTCAAAGTCCTTTATTATTAATCTTGATACAATTTCCCTTTACAATACAATGATGTAGTGAGAGGAAACCTAGATCTATTATTGCTATGTCTATATATTGACATTTTATAATTTGGGCTATGCTTTTTTTCTATCTCATGGTTTCATTAGAAGTAAAAATGATCCACATTTATATATTAAGCATAGTGAAAATGATATTGTGATTATTATTTTATATGTTGATGATTTAATTATCACTTCTAGTTCTAACATTTTGATTAGTGATGTTAAGTCACAACTCAATCAACAATTTCAAATGAGTGATTTAGACCTATTACATTATTTTTTGGGTATGCAAATTTGGAAAACACCTAAACTGTTGCCAGGTTGGTTTCTAGATTTATGTCTAAACCGCAACAAACTCATTTTAAAGTTGCAAAAATAATTTTTAAGATATGTTAAAGGAACTCTTAATCTTGGTCTCTTTTATGATGCAAATTGTGATTTTTCTTTAAAAGGTTATACTAAGGTGATCCCAATGATGGGAGATCCACTTGTGGTTATTGTTTCTTTGTTGGATTAGGTGCAATCTCATGGAATAGTAAGAAACAACAATCTACTTATCTTTGTTCTATAGAATCTGAATATAAAGGTTGTACTAATGCATCCAAAGAAGCATCATAGTTAAGAAGATTACTTGAAGGCTTGAGTCTACCTCAAAAGGATCCTACTCTTTTATATTGTGTTAATCAAAGTGCTATTTTTCATGCAAGGACCAAGCACATTGCTCTTCAACATCACTTCATTAGAGAGAAAATTGAAGACAAGCAAATTTCTCTTTCCTATTGTAAAGGTGAAGATCAAGTGGCAAATTTTCTCACCAAAGCTCTTTGTAAAGATAAATTTCTCTTTCATTGTAAAAATTTTGGATTACAACCCATTGAAGGGTTTGATGTAACCTCCCCAACTAAAGCTTAAGGGGGGATGTTAGAAGATTAATCTTTACTTGGTAAAGGTTATTCTTTAATTGTAATTATTTATTAACTTGTAGGAATATTCCAAAGGAATCCCTACAAGTCTTTTGTCTTTTGTCATCTCACACATGTGTGAGGATGGATTATTTTTAATTCCTTTATTAAGGAATATTTGTAACCACCTCCTTAAGAGGTGACACTTTGCACACACATAGATGAATGGTGGCATTCATTGAGTTGGGAGTTACATTCTAACTCCCTTCTCACCTCTACTTATTGAGGTGCCTCTCCTCTCATTCTTTAAGATTCAAGCAAGCAAGCTAAGGCTGAAGCTCTCTCTCTCTTTGTATTATTCTTTAGGCATTTTGCCTCCATTCATAATATTGGGGTTTTTTCTTGTTTTTTCTCCTTAACAAATTCTTGTGTCTCTCTTGCTTTGGTGGTGCTTGGTTTGGCTACTTCAATTTATTTGGTAATATCTTTCCTTCAAACAATTGCTCTTTATTAGTACTTTCCATTGCTCTTTTCTATTTCCTTTCAAACATGCTTTCAGAATCGTAAAAAAATTGTGTTACAGAAGACCAAGGATCCAAAACACAAGTGCATACTACCCCCGACCATACTACTTCTCAAGTGCATGCTACTTTACCATTAGGGGGAACAACTCAAAACACTATGATGATCAACGTAACCCCCACACCAGTATTTGGAGCATAAGGTACCCAACCTATGTCCCAACCACCTAGCATCACATTTGTCAATCCATTTTCTTCATCATCTCATACCATAGGGACTCCATCTACCAATCCTTTAGCAACATCTTCATCCAACCCACCCAAAATATAAAAGGTTTACATTAGTAATCATAAAACATAGCCTCTAATGAAAAGTGTTACACAAAATACCAATTTGAACTTGGGGTCAAACCAAAAATCCAATACATCTCAACAAGGTCTCAATTCAGGTATTCCTCCACAAAAACAACAATCCAGGGTCCTCTCAACAACAAGGCAATCAAAACCCTCATGATAAAGAAAGTTCGAACCCATTGCAACACCAATCCAATATCAATCCCCCATTCACATCACACACGAGCCACACATCAACCAAAATCCACTCTTCACTCCTAACTTCCAAAACCAAAATCCATCCTCATCACATTCATTTGGCACTAACCTCAATTCTTCCAACCCAAATATTGGATTGTAAAACATTACAGGTCAAACATGGGTCATCCATATCACAATGTGCTTGCTAATGCTGCAAAAACATCATTGTCCTTTGTAGAAATATTGGCACATCAAATTCATGCACTACAACAACAAATTTCCAATATGCAAGTATTAGGAACAAAGAAAACCTACTTCGTGGAAGAGCTATTCCCGTATCCTTTTGATCAAAGCATATATATGCCTCCCTTTCCTGACTATTACGCTATCCCAAATTTCAACAAATATAGAGGGAAAGGGAGTCCAATAGAACATGTGAGAGAGTTCCATACTGGTTGCATACATTTGAGCCCACCTACTTAATGAGATTGTTTCCAAGAAGTCTCACAGAACAATCACTTAAGTGGTTTGCCAATTTACCCATGGGAATACAAACATGGAATGAGTTAGCCGATAAGTTTGTGACACATTTCTCCTACAACATTGAAAATGTCGTAACTATAGTGACATTGTGTCAATCCAAACAAGAATGGGAAACCTTTATATCTTTCTTCCAGAGGTGGAGAAGCATGGCTAGCAAGTGTCCTTGTCAAATACCTAAAAAATAGTTGGTACACATGTTCATTGAAAACCAAATCACGGAATTAAAACATCAACTACAAATCCATTGTTGTACCACATTTTCTAACCTTGTTGAGAAAGCTACTACCATTGAGAAAACACTTATTGCTAAAGGAGAAATCAAGATCTTTAACAAAAACCAAAATTCCCAAAACACCTCTAATGACAAAAGCAAATATTGGTCTTGAAACAAGAATGTCACAAATGATGGGGTAGTAGATGCAAAGACAATACCTTCCTCATCAATCATCGAGTGGTGTAATGCTTTGATGGGTCTAGGTAATGAAGGTAAGTCTTCATTTCATATATTTCTTGGTTGATAGATGATACTAACATTGCACCATATGAGGATTGTTGTACAGTGACAGGATCAAGTGAGTTACACTCTTTTAGAAGCCCAAATGCAGGTTCATGGAGTATCCATATGCAAAAGATGGCATGCTTTTGTTCTTCATGTACAATTCAAACATGGAATGAGTGCAAGTCAAAGGAGTGGGTTGATGAATGGTGGTTAAGTTATCTTAGCCCACTTGACATGTATCGACCCTCAACAACATTGGAATTGACACAGATGGAATCATCAGTTGACTTTGACCACATATCAGATCTAGTTCAACCAAGTAATATATCTACTTGCATAGTTTTTAAAATTCCTAATGTTATCTTACTTTGTAGTGTTTTTGTAATATTGACTAATTTTATCTAATTTGCTGAAAATATCAATGTAGGGGATTTTTATGCATTTATTGCAAATGAAGACAATGAAGAGGGAAAAAATTATTACTTGTGTTGTTGTGTTGAGGCCAAAAATAAATTGGAGGCCCTAGTTATAGATGGAGAAAACATTGAATACCCTACAAGATCGATGGTTGTTACTAGAATATTGCTTAGAAGGTACCCACTTAAGAGTGTTAATGTTTGGTTGTTTCAGGACTTTGACATGCATCGAAAGATTCTTCATTACTCAAACCTTGTCATGGCATCCAATGTTCATTTGATACAATATCAGGGTAGACCTTTCAACAAGACCTTGTGGAAGGTGCATGAGTCTGACCATGAGGCAATACTTGACACAATAAAGAGTAGAGTAGACCCAAATGGTTTGTTGGATTAATTTGTAAGTATGCACATTGATTTTGTAAAGTCACGTTATTGATATTAATGTATTGCAATTGATAGTTAGACCTTTCATTTCTAGATTTCAAGTTTACATATGTTTGTCTTTTTTTTGCTACTGCATTTTTACATATTATAATGAATATTGGGCAGATTATATGCATATTTATGGTTTCATCATTTGACCATTTGGAGACCTAAATTTGCAAACTTAACCTTTGCAGCCTTAGATCAAACTTGGGAGACCCTTCCTCAGCCATCATTTCACCTAAAACATCAACCATTTTCATCATATCCATCCAAAATATATCATCTTTCCCTCATCTTAGCATTTTCATCCATTATCATAAGTTAGTCATTGCAACCATCATCCTAAGACCTTGGTCCTTTCTACCATTAGCATACCCTTATCATCTAATCATTTCCATCATCATTGCTTTCATAATTGACCATCCTTATCTTCCTATCCAATCTCTATCCTATCATATCTTATCCAATATTTATAATCTTTTATCATATCACCCAATCATAATCCATATCATATCTTATCAAAATCACTCTTGTCAAGAGTCTATATAGATCCTAATCCTTGGTATCAAAATCACTATTTCTCCCTCTTATCAATACGAACACATATCATCTTCACAACCTCCCATATCCAAATATCAATAACCACCCTTAATAATTGGGAAATGGGAAAATACCAATGCATAACTGGAGCAACAAGTAGTAGAATGCATGAAATGAAAAAAGGAATCTACTCTTGAGAAGTTGAGGAAGGTGAGTGTGCAGTATGTGCAATGGGCATATGACAATGCAAAACTAGAGGTAGCAAGCACTAGAATGCATGAAATAAAAAAAGGAATTTTCTCTAAAAACACTTGAAAAGAAGCAAACCAAAGTGAATGAGATAGATAATGTATTTTATGAAGAGATTATTCCTGCTCTCAAGAAGTTTCAAGGAAGGTGCCTATGCAGTATGTGGAATGGGAAAATGGCAATGGAGAAGTGGAAAAACTCAAGAGGTTTTGTATTTGGTAAGAGTTTGTGCAAGCAAAGCAAGTGAGAGATGATGCTATAGGTCGATTTGAAAAAATGAAGTCAAAGATTCTTGAACTTAAGACTTCCATGGAGAAAATACAACTGGAAATAGATGATAAGGAAGAAGCAATATATCAAATGTAAGTGCAAAAAAAGAGAATCAGTGCAGTGGACACATGAAAGTATTCAAGACGTTGAAAACTCTATCAAACAAAGGGATGTTGATGTCCTAAGCATTGATGATAGAGCAACTGATCTAAAGCTCAAAGTAAAAGATATGAAAAAGAAGTTAGAAGATCATGAAAAGGAATACTAGGGGATGTTAACAGGTAAGAGCAATAGAGGTGAGGAAAAATGTTTGGATGGTCAAGTTGCAGATGCAAAAGAAATAGTTGGAAGTGTTTAAATTATGTTGGCGTTTAAATTCGCACCTCCGGTATGCGTATTTGAAACGGACAACTATGCACAGATAAACTGCTCTTCAAATTAGGAGGGGAAGCTCCCTCTTGCTGATGGTGTTTGAAAGAAAGTAAACTAAACTAAGTTGCCTATCTTTTTGATCAGCTTAGAGCACAAGGTTTATTAAACATAAACGTTGCAGCTGAGATTTTATATTTTAAAACTTCAACTACGACTAACTTAAACTAAAGACGTTTGTGGCTTCTCAAGTAATAGCAGAGCAAGAGAAGCTAGAAATTAACAAGGTAGATTTTCTGACAAAAATACTTCAATAATCTCTCTCTCAACGAACACCTACACACTTCACTGTAATTTGAAATAAAGATCATAAAAGTAGAACATAGATAATGGAAATCTGAGATTTTGGACCAAGGCAAAAGAGGCTCAGGATTTTATTACTCAAATCTCTGGAACAAAGCTCACTTCTAACATGCCTGGAACAAGAAATTACAGCTAAAGAGGCTTGCAATCTTTCTCTTACACAATAGAAAACAACAATCACACTAACTCCTTGTTGGCTAAAGAGGCTCAACAATTTGCTATCACAACACAATTGAACAATACTTGAGTAACAAATAGAAGGCACAATAGGCTCAGCATTTTGTTCTCACTAGCACGGTTAAAGAAACTAAATGAGAAAAGGCTCTTATTTATAGAGAAGCAGAGGAGTAGGGAACCCTAAAATCTCCTTGCTTTCACAATCTAGGGCTTGCTCAACAAGCAATCTTTATTACTAAATCTAGAAAGAAGATAACATCTAAAACCGTAGAAAGCAGAAAAAGCGGGAAATGCCAACTATTACATCTTATCTTCTTTCTCTTCTCAAAGAATGGATAAGGATCATTCCAAGAATAGAAAGAAAGTGGGAAAGACAACTTCTAGAAGAAAGCTGCTTTAAAGCTCAATCACATCCGCTAGGAAATTAGAAACTGTGTCCTAGTTTGGTGCATCTATGCCCTCAATAGCAAAACACCGCTTTTCTAGAATATCTTCAGCATCTGCGATAGATCTCAGGAAATCTTCGACCTCATTGGCCGCTTTCTCGAACTTTGCTGACATCACTAAAATATGGCCTATCCTTCCGCCAACTGGATTGCAACTACGAACAACACTCTAGAATTGATCCTACACTTCATCAAGCCTGACGTAGGAACCATCTTCCAGACTATACTGAGAAGGAATCTCTATGATAAACTCACTGATGAAAAGGAGAGCTTCAATCACCCTTTGTCTATAGGCGATGAATTCTTTGGATACCCTCTCATAGGTGTTAACTTTGAAAACATGACGCTCCCTCCAAGCAAGGATTTGTCTCTTGTGTTCTTTTGAAACTGCTGGACCATAGGCTGTGTCTAAATCAGCAATGATGATCTCATGCCTTGGTCTAACTTCAGCCAGTGTTTGTTCAAATCCTTGGATACTTTGACGTAGCTTATGAGTGTCTTCCCTTAACTGGAACATTCGTGCCAAGATCTCCCTTCCTCTGACAATGAAACTCTCGATCCACTCTTGAGTTTCTTTCCCATAAATGACCAGTTGTCTTAACTGCTAGTGATCAACTGGTGTCTCTAAAATCTGGGGCAGCAATTGGGTTACCTGTGAAGAACCATGGACAAGGTTAGAAATGAAAAGCCTGAGCTGCTGATTTTCAACCTTGAGTGCTGCCTTGTCTTCTCCATCCTTGAGTACTCTTTCCTGAAGATTTTCGGATGCAACTCTGAAGAGACTCAAATCTGCATGTCTGGTATTTCTACCGAGATTGGCCTTGACCATGATGAAATCATCCATATTCACCTCATCCCTATTCTTGTCTTCTGGGGGCAATGCAGTCTCCATGATTATTTCATTATCAGGATTCCTATCAAAGTGAACTTGCTTCTTTGCCTTCTTCTTAGGAGGTTCCTGATAGATGTTATCAAGATCATCAACACTCATCTGATATGAAGGCCTTCTTCTAACCCTTCCTAAGGAGTTCTCAAGCCAAGACATGGTAGTATCTTTACTAACTTCCTCAGGAGGTGCAACTGTAATCTCTTCATCATCTTCGATATCAAGGTCGATGTGGATTGGCGAAGAACCTGTCAAAGGTACAGAAACATGTGTTGAAGGTGGCTCCTCTGCTTCTTTCTGAGGTATGGGCTCGTCAGGAGGAACTTCTGAATCAGCTGTAGGCTGCTCCTGTATGACTATGCCTGAGAAATCCAACCTTCTTTTTACATTTTTATTCGATCTACTACCTTTGACGCCTTCTTGAGACTGACTTTTACCCTTCCCTTTCGACTGTGCTCTGGAGGAAGAGGGAATTATCCTTGGCGGCTCTGCTACTGTAATGGAGTTTTTCTTTTTAAGGACCAAGAAAACCTTACTATGCTCAAGGACTTGTCTTGTCCTGTCTTCGATTGAAAGGGATTCCTTATTAGCCCAGTTGACTTGTGAAAGGGGCTGATCTTCTATTCGCTTCTGAGTATACATCGGGAGAAGCACATGCTCGTCATCATCTGATAACCCTTCTATGTCTTCATTTAAACAATCCTTCATCTGATGGAGAGTAAGTCTGCTGTAACTACGTCTCCGCACCTCGAACTCATCTATACAATTAGCCCAAAAATCTTCAAGTGTGGCTATATGATCATAGTTCTTCTCAAGTCGGCCAGCGTAGAAACCATGAGGATCAAATGATCGTCTCTCGCTGTAGGACTTGAGGCTGAGTTTATATAACTCGTCTCCCATTGACTTGGCATCTGCAGCCGTCCTGCATGTGTATATACCCAACCCTAATGGAAACTGAAGAGAGGGTCTCCTTCTATTTCTCAGGACTGTATGAACATCGTGAGCCTGCCTCAAGAACTCCATGAAGACGACCTCGTCCGACGGGTACCTTGGTAACATGAGTGGGGCACCTGAATAACCATAGACCCTGAGATAGGTGAAAGTGGGAAACTGTATAAACCAATCCGCCCATTCCGCCATCGCTGCCCTGGCAACTGAAGATATACGGACATGCAACTCATTGTCCAGGTCCCGCACAGTGTACATCAGAAAAGCCTCGTTCACCCTTTTGTAATGATGCAATGACTTTGTGAACTCCAACTGGGGATAGTAGTTATATATGTGCTGTACGCTCAATGATCCCTCGGTGTTCAACCCTCTGAATTGACCTTGATAGGCCACTAGGTAGACTAGGTACGACACCATGTGGAATACATGAAATTGGAAGTATTCTGTTATCTGCTGATGTAGACAGTCACTGATCAAGGTAGGCCAGTCATAGAACTCGGTTTTCTTCATGATGTGGGGTATGGCGTAAAACATCCAAGGTTGAAACTTGGTGGCATCTTCTGAGCCAGTGACCCTGTTGAGCAAGGTGATAATGATGGCAATTTCATCCTTAAACTCTCCTCGCCCGACGTTCTTAGGCAATGTTTTGTGTTTCTCCTTCATCCACCTCTGTGCAATCTTCTTGCTATATTTATCTTTGTGCATATTCCATATCCTTTCGCATTCACTCTTTGAGAGAGTAACGCTTTCAGGCCATGGGGGAATGGAAAAACACTTCTCAATCACATCGGGCTTTAGACTGCAAATCAATCTACCGTCTGCTGACTGGATCTCCCTTGTAGCCGGGTTGTAATGCTTAATGCAAGCGATTACGAACTCAAGACTCTGAACTGATATAGGAATTGGCGCTGCTGCGAGGAGTCCAGAATGTCCCAGGTTCTTGATTGAAGTGTTGCTGCTCTCTCCAAGGCATGAAGATCGAACACCGGCTTGATATGATGCAAATCTATCTCAGCTGTTTTGATGTAATCGTGATAGAGAGTTGATTCAGTCTTGAAAACATTGGGAGTGTACTCCATTTCGGAAAACTTGAAGAATGACTGTAAACTCGCCTAGGTTCAGACAAGTCTTGAGCAATTTCTATTTTTAGAATGCTGATTTTCTTGCTCCAACGGACAAATTTTTTGAAAATTTTTCTGAGATATGGGTTTTGCTTTCAGAAATTCGTTGCAAGACAACCCAAATCGTCTGTTTGGAAAATTTTGAATTTTGCACGAAAAAGCAGCAAACCCTAATTTCTTCAATTTTTCCCAAAAAGCTAGCACTTGGGTTTTGTTCAGAACAAATTAGAAATGGACCCAGTTGATTAGATTTGAAAAACCCTAATGGTTGATCGAAAAAGCACCAACCCTAGGTTTTGAAATTTTCTTGAAAAAAGCTGTGATATGGGTTTTCTTCAGAAGACTGATTGGAGAGGACCTAGATGGTTGAAAATTGAATGCACTGATGTTTTCACTGACATGCAAAATAAAAGTAGCTGCTGCAACTTGATGAAGTTCTTGAAAATTTCCTTCAGAAGATTGAAGAGAAAAGACCCAGATGATTGAAAACTGGAAACCTTGGCCTTCCCTTTGAGAAATTTGATCTTCTGGATGAAAAACTTGAAAAAGCAAGGGTTTATGCTTGCTGATTTAAAAAATCTGATGAAAAACCAGCAAAGATGAATTCTTGGATCATGAAAATTCTTCAAACATGCTGCTCCAACTTTCTCCTTTGAAGGCTACCTGCAAAAATAACAAAAATAACATTGAAAAGAGGTGTTAAATAGACTTTAGGGCTTGAATTAGGTTTTGCTTTCTTTTGCTTTTATTTCAAAACCCTAAAATCTTTGTTCAATGCGTTTGGATGCCATCCTCCTTCACTGGTAATTTTGAAACTTTTGAAAATTATGAAAAATTTTCTAAGGCATGAGAAGTTGGGCGCCCTTCTTCACCAGGGGCGCCCACTTTATCCAGTGTTAGCCAAAATTTTGGCATTTTCAACTTTTCTTCATTTTGACCCTGAATCCACCTCCGATTTCCCGTTTGTAGATTGATTCGACAGGCGAGCTGAGGGTTTCACGGCGGAGCCTGACTGATTCTGAGAAAGATGTTCTGGAGGCACCTCTGGCAAAATCCTTCATTTCGACCTCCAAAATCATAGGTGCCTTTTCCTTCCAGGGGCGCCCATTTTGTTCAGAGTTAGCCATTTTCATGACCTTCAAATTTCTTCATTAGCTTCTCTTCTACATATGATCTCTTTGAATTTGGAGCTCCGGGCATCGGATCGACTGCCTGTTATGCTCATCGCGAAGCTGATGAGATATGAGGTAGGGTCCTCTGGGATGAACTTCGTCAAACAATGAATTTAAGGCCTTCAAAAGTTTGGGCGCCCATCTTGGCTGGGGGCGCCCTGTTCACTAGAGTTAGATTATTTTTTAACCTTTTTTTGTGTTTGCTTCTGAATCTTTGTTCTTAGCTCTCGCTAGACCCCCTGTTCGGCGCTTGGTATCCGACGACTGTAACCTCCGATCAATGTGTTGGATATCTCATTGGAAAGTTGGACCAACTGCGAAGAGATTACATTAGACACTCGCCTACAAATTCATCTGATAGAGACCTTGAAAACTTGGGCGCCCTTCTTCACCAGGGGCGCCCATTTTATCCAGACTTAGTCAATTTTTGATATTTTCTCATTTTCTCCTTCTGACATCAGTCTGGAATCTCCTTGTTCAGCTTTGAATTCCGGACGATGGATCGCCTAATGACTGCGCCGTTGAATTCATTGCGGAGCTGAAGAGAACTGAGCAAGTTTGACTGGAGACACAAACCCTAATTTTGACATTTGATGCCCTAAAAAGATGGACGCCTTTCTTCACCTAGGGCGCCCATAATCACCAGTGTTAGAAAATTTTATCATTTTTCAACTTCCTCTTCGTTCTCCGTGTTAGTTTATCATCTGTTCTGTTGAAAGCTCTGAATGCTAAATCGGCGGCATTGACTGACCTCCATTAATGACCTCAGAGTTCCTAGTATGCTTCTGAAAAAGCAGAATAGACCCAGTAGGGCAAAACTGATCTTTTTTAGATTTTGATTGCACTAGCCTGACACAGACGTATTTTTAGCCAATCAAAATCAGTTTAGAACCTGTCGAACCAACTTTCTATTTTTAGAAAGTTTTGCCAGTATCCATTTCTAAAGAAACCCAGAAAAACCCAGAAAACATTACTAATTTTAGAAAATTTCTAAAAATAGTAGTTTTCCTAAAATTTAGGGATGAAAAACTGAGATTTGGGTTTTGTAGGTTAAGCTGCTTTGAGCAGACCCAGATCGTCAGATTTTGAAAATGTTGTGTTTTAATCCCTCATGCAAGACATGCATACCCAAATTTTGACCTTTTTGACTGATTTAACAAGACTTTTACTCATTTCTTCAAAATGTCTAAGTATAACAAAAATTTAATTTTGGGGTACAACAAATTGAAGAAAAACAACTAAAGACTAAAATTTACCACTTAGAAAAGGAATTAAAAGATAAGAAGAAGATTTTATCGTCAATGAAAAGGAGGTTAGTCTACTCTAAAAACACTTGAAAAAAAAGTAGACCAAAATGAATGAGATAGATAATGTATTCAATGAAGAGATTCTTCCTGCTCTCAAAAATTTGAGGAAGGTGCGTGTGTAGATTCTTCTATGTTCATCGTGTGACCAAACCGACAGTTCCAATGTGTCCAAATGGGTAGGTTTACGCTAGGAAAGGTCCTTTTTTGCACCCAAACATGTTATAATAGTTTGAGCTACATTGTATCGACGAATTCTCTTAAGAGACCAAAATGCAAAAAATGCATCAATATTTGATGAGTTGTTACTTGGAAAACATGTCACTTAGAAACATTTGTCTGAGGGTACAACATCATGTAGGGCCCCTTTACAATAACCTCTCTCAGTTTAATATCTCTAAGGAATTTTCCCATGGTGTCAAGTTTTTAGTTGATGGAAAAATCAATAGATGCATGCAATGTAAATTTGCAAGGTGGTGTAACTTTCATTCTATTCATTGTGCAACCAAATTGACAATGCCAACGCATTCAGATTGGTGGGTTTACGCTAGGAAAAGTCCTTTTTCACACCCAAACATTCCAAAACAATCTAAGATACATTATACCGATGAAGTCTCTTAAGATACCAAAGTGCAAAAAGGCAACAATCTTTGATGAGTTATTACTTGGAAATCGTGTTAGAAACATTTTGTTTGAGTATAGGATCACATAGGTCCCCTCTACAGTAACCTCTCTCGGTTTTTGATATCTCTCGAGCATTTTCTCGTGGTGTCAAGTTTTTTGTTGATGGAAAAAGCGTCAGATGCATATAGTGTGTAAACGATGATTTTGGGTTGCCCTCACAATGCTTTGCTCCTCCTAGGGTTTTTCACCTAAAAGGAGAAAGGGGAATGAATGCGGTCCAAAATGCAAGGGTTTACACTCAAATTTAATGTGAATGAGATGTAGTATGCCTAATTAAGATGCACTAATGCTCTGATCTGGAAATGAAATGATCTAATGATGTAAAACTTAGAAAATGTAAAGTGCTGGAAAACACATTATGATATGCAAAAATGCCTAAAAATGCAACTAAATGATGAAATAACATAACAGAATCAGAGAGGTGCACTTGGAGGTTAAAAAAGGATAGCATGAAGGTCTAGAATCCTGATGAAACTATTGCAGAAATCAACTATGACACTTATGCTAGGCTGGGCAACTTAGTCCTAATTTCAGGAACATTGCTCAGAAACTCGTTTCGGCCAAATGGGTATCCGAATCTACAAAAATCTCTAAAAAACAAGTTTAATGGGACTAATCTGCCAATAGTGGCGACTTAGTCAACAATTGAAAATTTGAAAATGGAATCGGAAGATCTCAACTTGCACTTTCTGGCCCTCCAAGTATTTGAACTTGAAACTGCAGAATTCGACTTGTGGATGTCTTTTTATGTAGGTTTCTTCCCTAGTCAACAAGGAGATTCCTTCAACAAGTCTTCAATCTTTTCTTCAATGATCTTCCAAGCCTTCAAGATGCCTAAATCCGCAAACACACAAGACAAGAGAGAGAAATGTTGAATGTTAGGATATGGGGGTTTTCCTTGGTCAAACCCCTTTTTAGGTAATTAAACCAAATGGAGAAAGAATGTAATGAAGCATGCAATAATGGAGTTAGTACCTTTTCATGATGTTTGATCTTGATTTTCTATAGCAAAACATGAAATATCTGCCCTTGAATGTCCTTGGAAGCTATCTTGATGACTTGCAATGATAAAACCATAGCTTACTTGACTTGAGGGAGAAGATAGATGATGAATGATGAGAGATGTGTGAATGAGTTAAGAGATGTAAATTAGGGTTTAGAGACTTGATTTTATAGGTAATTCACCTTATTTACCCGTTAATTGGATCCCCAAGGCCGACATGAAGAAAGAATAAACTTAAATTCCAAAATTTCCCACTCAAACCAAGAAAATAGGCATTGATATCTTTGAGGCATTTTCCTATGGTGTCAAGTTTTTAGTTGATGGAAAACGGGTCAAATGCCTACAATGTAAAGCTGCAAGGTGGTGTAACTTTCATTTTGCTTATCACGTGACCAAATCGACATTTCCAACACATTCGTATTGGTGGGTTTATGCTAGAAAAGGTCCTATTTTGCACCCAAACACGCCGAAGTCTGAGCTACATTGTACCAATGAAGTCTCTTAAGAGACCAAAATGAAAAAAGACAACAATCTTTGAAGAGCTATTACTGAGAAACTGTGTCACTTAAAAACATTTCATCTAAGGTTACAAGATCATGTAGGGCCCCTCTACAATAACCTCTCTTGGTTTTTGATATTTTTGAGGCATTTGCTCGTGGTGTCAAGTTTTCAATTGGAAAAATGGGTCAAATGCATGCAAAGTTGCAAGGTGGTGTAACTTTCATTTTGTTCATCATGCAATAAAAATGATAGTTCCAACATGTTTGTATTGGTGGGTTTATGCTAGGCAAGGTCTTGTTTCACACCCAAACACACTGAAACAATACGAGCTACATTGTACCGACGAAGTCTCTTAAGAGACCAAAATGCAAAAAGGAAACAATCTTTGAGGATCTATTACTCAAAAAGCATGTCACCTAAAAACATTTCGTCTGAGGCTATGGGATTATGTAGGGCCCTTGTACAATAACCTCTCTTGTTTTTTGATATCTCTGAGATATTTTCCCATAGTGTTGAGTTCTCAATTGATGGAAAAAGTGTTAGATGCATGCAATGTAAAGTTGGAAGGTGGTGTAAATTTTGTTTTGTTCATCGTGTGACCAAACTGATAGTTCCAACACGTCTAGATTGGTGGGTTTATGCTAGGAAAGATCTTGTTTCGCACTCAAACATGGTGAAATAGCCTGAGCTACATTGTACTAACAAAGTCTCTTAAGAGATGAAAGTGAAAAAAGGAAACAATCTTTGAGGAGCTATTACTCGGAAACCATGTCACTTAGAAACATTACATTTGAGGCTAGGGGATCATGTAGGTTCTGTCTACAATAACCTCTCTCAGTTTATGATATATCTGAGGCATTTTCCCGTGGTGAAATTTTTTTTGATACTCCAAAACTGTCAGATTCATGTAGTGTAAAGTTGCAAGGTAGGCTACTTGTTATTTTTCTCTTCTTGGGGCCAAACCGTTAGCACCAACACGTCTAGTTAGGCACATCTATGCTATGCATGGTCACCACCCTTTATTATAAAAGGTTCATAGTCTTTCCTATTTGAAGGGTCACAAATTTTCACCTTTGAAATGTCACAACCTAAATAATATCATCACTATTTGTGAGAACCTAAATTAATTTATTTGCAATATTGCCTAAGGTTTTTTTCTTAATTGAATTCTTCAAGGATGTTATGGATGTCTTTCTCAATGATAAATTTCTCTCCCTTTTATGTTAGTGCTTAACCTAGAAAGCATTTCGACAAACAACGTTTTTAATACACATGGAGTAATCTTGTTGAAGATACATCTAGTCATGAAGCAAACAAAAAAATATGTGTAATACATGACGTATGAGGCATACACGTGAATACACATAATATGTGAAGTATACATAGGAAGCATGAAGAACACATGTGAATACATATAATACATGAAGTCTACATAGGAAGCATGAAGCATACATGTGAAAACATGACGTATACACGTGAAAACATGACATATACATAGTAAGCATGAATCATACATGTGAACACATGAAGTATACACAAGAAGCATGAAGCATACATGTGGAATGATAACATGAAGTATACACATGGAATGGTAGATGTCTTCCAAGAATTATATGACAAACCTTTAGAGGTATGAGGTCACATGTAATAATGTCTTGCTCATTTTTAGTTGCATACTTCAAAGTGCATTGTACAATTACATGAATTTCCTTACCATGCTACAATGATCCTAGAGAGTATGGGCTTAGATGTGTAGTGGTAGAGAGACCTAGGTGTTAGATTTCATCATGCATTATTATATTCAAATGAATAATTTAATGTTCAATAATCTTACAAGAGAATAATGTTCAAACTTTAAATATTTACAATTATATAAAGGAAGAGTGCATGTAATATAATTGGAATTTAAATATTTGAAGTAAACCATCTACATATATCCATTGAAGTGTGGATTTATAATGCAAATATGGACACCATCAATAAAAAAGATGTGTATTAACCAAATAGCCATATAGGAATACATCAATATATGTTGATATAAGTATAACATATATACAAAATAGCCATATAGGATTACAAGAATGTCATATAGGCATACAATGTAACTATATGCAATACAAAATATATGTCCATAAATTCCATATAGGCATATAACAAAGGAACCCAATAAAAATTCATTCTGCTCTGGGTGAAGAAAATAGATCACTAGCAACCTTTGATCTTCAAGGGGATGGAGATGCATATGAGAGTGGTCTACTTCGAACCCGAGGGCTGCTCCTCATATTTAGTTCATTGTGGAGCCTTAGTTGTTACAGTAAAAAGTATAGACATTAATATATAGAAATTACATTATAAAAATGAAATATTTAACAAAATAATCACTTATCACCCCCAGATGATTTGTATCCTCATTTTCCACATAGCACGATCAAGCTATGGCATTCTAATGTCCTATAGAAACCGTCTAGATAGAAATTAAACTACAAATCAATAATTATTTTATTTTTCAATAATAAACAACTATAACAACAAATGTAATTTGAAATTTACTAATCTCCCTCATATCATCGTCAAAGGCATTGAGCTATCAATTGCGGAAGACACACCATGCTCCATTGCCATATGAACATCAAGAGGTGTCTCCGCTTGCATCATCTGAAAAGAAAACAACATTATTCAATTATGAAAACTAGAATAGTGATGCAAGTCATGGCTTATAATGTATGAGATAGTTAGCAAAATTTTGAGTACTTTGGTAGACATGTATGAAAAATGTGGTAGCATAGACAAGGTAGTGAATTGTTTGAGGTTTTTTTTAGTGCACTTTGATAAAATGCTTTGATAGAAATGTATGGAAAATGTGGTAGCATAGACAAGGCAGTGAGTTGTTTGAAAAAATTGCTCAAAGAAATGTGGTCTGATGGTGATGGACATCACCATGAGATCATGTTTCTTTGAGGCATTTTTTCAAACAGCTCACTGCCTTGTCTAGGCTATTGCTTACTATTATGCTTTGATAGATTTTTTCCAAGCATCCATAGTTTGTTCGAAAGCACCTATCTTAGGATTTTAGCCATCGCAATAAGGAAGTGAACTATTTGATAAAATGATTTGGTAGACATGTATGGAAAATGTGGTAGCATAGACAAGGTAACGAGTTGTTTGAAAAAATACGTCAAAGAAATGTGGTATGT
Organism: Sequoia sempervirens; assembly: GCA_007258455.2. Taxonomy (NCBI): domain Eukaryota; kingdom Viridiplantae; phylum Streptophyta; class Pinopsida; order Cupressales; family Cupressaceae; genus Sequoia; species Sequoia sempervirens. Next base: position 10,859 of record VDFB02175216.1, on the reverse strand, counting down.
TGGTGATGTCCATCACCATGAGCCCACATTTATTTGAGACATTTTTTCAAACAACTCAGATTGCCATGAGACCACATTTCTTTGAGACATTTTTTCAAACATCTCACTGCCTCGTCTATGCTATTACTAACTATTATGCTTTGATAGATTTTTTCCAAGCATCCATAGTTTATTTGAAAGCACCTGTTTTAGGATTTTAGCCATAGCAGCAAGGAAGTGAACTGTTTGATAAAATGCTTTGGTAGAAATGTATGGAAAATATGGTAGCATAGACAAGGCAGTGAGATTTTTGAAAAAATTCCTCAAAGAAATGTGGTCTCATGGTGATGGACATCACCATGAGACCACATTTCTTTGAGGCATTTTTTCAAGCAACTCATTTCCTTTTCTATGCTATTGCTTACTATTATGCTTTGATAGATTTTTTCCAAGCATTCATAGTTTGTTTGAAAGCACTTGTTTTAGGCTTTTAACCATAGCTGCGAGGCAATGAACTGTTTGATAAAATGCTTTGGCAGACATGTATGAAAAATGTGGTAGCATAGAAAAGGCAGTGAGCTATTTGAAAAAAATTCCTCAAAGAAATAGTATGATTGCATAGTCTTCTTTCTCCTTGATAGTCTCATTATACATTTGGTTTCTTGATATTTGACCTTGGGTATGATATGTATAGCTAGTTGTATAAATATTTTCTTCATAGGGTTCATTATCTTGTTGATAAAAAAGGATAGTGTAATTATCGTCATTAGAGAAGGGTTTCTTTTTTTATTGGGAAACTCATCAAAGTAAGAGTGAAGCATGATTATGAATATGGATTAAGATGAACAATGCAATGATATATATTGTGGATATAGGTTTTTGTTGGATAGGTCAGTGGATATTTTGATTTGGATGGTGGATTTATTGGACTTGGTAGATAATAAACCTTATATGAATATTAATTTCATGGCATGGTAACATATGGGAATGTTTTTGAGCAAGTTCTTGACACATATATATTTTCTTGGATGATATGAGACCGCATTTCTTTAAGGAATTTTTTCAAATAGTTGATTGCCTTGTCTATGCTATAGCTTATTATTATTCTTTGATAGATTTTTTCCAAGCATCTATAACATAGACAAGGAATTGAACTATTTGAAAAAATGCCTCAATAAAATGTGGTCCCATTGAATTCCATGACAAGCAAATGCAATTGGAAGCTACTCCTAGTTATTAGTTATGCAATGTCAAGTAATTGCATAACTACTTATGTTGACTTTCTAAAAAACTATATTGTAATTGAAATTTTTTCATCTATCAATATCTAGTTATTAGTTATGCAATGTGAAGTAATGCTTTGAGTTTGAAAGATGTGCAATGCTATGTAATAAACAATATGAATATAAACTACAAAAATCTATTAAGTACAATTCATTAGTTAAACTCTTTATTTTATTACTTGAGTGAAGCTTCGAAGTCCACCTCCATTGGGAGGTATTGTCATCAAATATCCAAGATTAACCTATTCAACATCCAAAATAAAATATTAGAATACCATTCATATAACAATTTTATTCACATGTAATATTTATAATTTTTTACTAGTTACAAACCTCCACAGTACATGTTGTAGCGTAATAGGGATGCAGATGACCGTTGAAAACTGAATGAACACTATGACCCTGAAATTTCATTATAATCATTAAACTAAATTAGTTAATCTTTCATTTCAAAATGAAATTTAATAAATTAAATTCAATGAACTTGCTAACATTTACCTAACTATTAAGGTTGAAATCCTCATTAAGGAGGGCATCTGCCATCACCAACTTCTCGGTTATAGATGTATCCTCCACAACTACATCCTAACTATGTGTGGGGTCATAACCACAGGGTGACCTACAAGCCCAATGATGCAATGCAAAGGATTCAAACTCACTTTCGTGGAGACATATTTCACAATAATTGGTTTCACCAAGCTGACCCTTCAAGTTTCACATAAATTCTCTTAAGGAAATGACCTCCAACAAGCACAATTTAAGGCTTCCACCTTTTCAAACTCAAACAAGACCACTCAAGTCTTTCTTACCCTTCAATAACTCTAACTCAATCAATACAAACACTCACATAATCCTGCCCTTTCATCTTTTTACCAATCTTTCATTAACTGATCAAACTCATAGTATCCCTCCTTTCATAAAATGTTAGACATAACTTTCATTATAGACCTTCACTCCAGAATGTGTTGGGATTTTAGGACATCCATTTCATATTTTTGAAACATATCAAAGAACCAACATAGGTTGCTTCAAGGAACAGGGCTTAACTATGACTGTCAACGTTTTATTAGGCCTAATTAGGCTTTGTACACACAAGGGCTTATTGGTTCTTCTATATAGATTCAAATCCACTTAACCGGTACTTGGAACATATTTGGTTTGACATGTACATGCTCTACAAAACATCTAAAGTCCATTTCCAAAGGTATTTACATAAACCCTAAGTACTTTACTCCCTATACCCTGTTTTACCATACTGTTACACAGTTTACAAACCAAAACTTCAATCTTTCACATATTGACTTTACACTTTTGGTCTAAAACCTTTATAACATGAAATTATAATAAAAAAGGAGTAACTTCACCAAAAATTAGGGATTTTCAATGGCTAGAATGAAAATAACATAAATATTCTTGTCACTGTTTACCCTAAATTAGGGTTATAACTGTTTACAAAAAAATTGCAAGATCTTTCTCAAAACCCCACCAAATTGCATGGAACAAACTTTGTAAGGAAGGTGATTGAAAGAACCATTACTTACAACCTTTTAAACATGAATTCATGCCCGTCCAGGGCCATACAACACCAAAGAACAAAGAATTTTTGTGTAAACATGCAAGAAATAGTGTCTTTCATTGATCAAAACCAAAAACTCAATCACCCACACCTTTTCCAATGTTTACAAGGCCTTTTAAAGGCATTACAAACTTTTCCAATTAACTTCCAACTGCTTTCTAATGACCTAGAGCAAAGTGACCTTTCACCTTCCCTTAATTTGCACTTTTTTGCAATTTTACATTTTTGCATTATGACAACTTTTTGAATTCATTGACATCTTTCCAAAATTGACACAAAACTTAAACCTTGACCCCCTAATGACCTTAACACATGAAAATGACCTTATTACAAGGTAAATACATCACAATTGAATCATTCTTCAAGAGTTGCATTATGGAGATATGTAAGTGTCATGGTGCTCCTACACCACCTAAAAAATATGGGGTGGAACCCTACTCCCCAAAGACTACCTCAGCTCACGTTGTGTTGCAGGAATGGCATGCTCTATGATGCTCTGGGTCAAGGAACTAATGGGATGTAGTGTCTCAACCTCAATACTCTCCCTCATAATGGAAGGGATCTATCCATGTGCTCAGAGGCTGGGCTAGCGAGTGCTCATCTCGCTGGTCACTGTGGGTCAAGACGTGCCCCTGGTCTATCCTATACAGAGCCCCCACCTCTACCTTGGAAGTCCTGCATATCAAAATAGTTTAGGACTTTATTGAGGACAAACTCTCAATAGAGTTTCCTAAAAAAAAATTATGGGACCTCATTATTGTTGCATGGAGGATGGTAAAAAACCATCCACCAACAAAATATGGAAAAAAGAATGAGGAATTGTTGCTTTTTTTGTTATAATGAGCTATAATGCGCTAACATTATGATTTTAAAAAAAAATTAAGATGGTTGGACACTTTTTGGCCCCCAATATTTTTGCACCCACCCAAGTAGCTTATTCTCAAATCAATATTTGAGAAATAATGAGTGATAATGTCTTGCTTAAAATCAATTTCCAACTCTTTGACATGTTGGAATCCTCTATCTAAAAATAATCTGGATAATGCATGACATAATAATCACCTTGTGTTCTAATGGATCTTACCATGATACCACCAACTGTACTTTTTAGAAAATTGCATGGATCAAATTGAATGTGAGTTGTAAAGTGGCTACACTAGTCATATGTGACTTGAAATTTATACCAAAATAACACTACATAGGCTAGAATGATGGTACTACGTAACCCCAATATCTAAAACCTCCTATACATCACATTAATCAAGAAGGTGTGTGCAATGAAATGTGGTGTTCAAATAGAATGAAAATAACAATAAAATCATTTAAAATACTAAAAAACAAAGCAATAATCAAATTAGGTGAGGAGGACTCAAACCTTGGTGAATTTCAATGAAATTCACACATATTGAAGCCCTCAATGAGTAGATTCACCCAAGTTCTATGTAGTCACCCCGATTCAAAAGGTTCGCTAATTTATAGATCAGATCTGCCCAAGTACTTGTGAGCCACTGGTTAATGAAAGGTTGAAGTAGAGCCACCTTTGTAAGATTGAATTTGCACATTCACATAATGTATCCACCCATACAACAATGTATTCACCTCTGCATAAACTTTTAGATACAAAAAAATTGAAACAAATGAATTTTGATTAGTTGACCTGTGACATAGGTCCCACTAGGTGTGCCAAAATGTGTGCAAGAAATGTGGTGTCCAAACATAATAAAAATAGCAATAAAATCACTCAAAAACAAAGCAACTATCATATTAGGCTAGGAGGACTCAAATCTTGATGAATTTCAACAAAATTTTCATATATTGAAGCCCTCAATGAGTAAATTTTCCCGATATGACTGTTTTGCATGTGTACTCACTTGATTTTGACAACATAACAACACTAAATTTCTCAAAGTTGCATGATAATGTGAAAATGGCTAAGTGTTTAGTATATGAGGAGAGGAGGAATTAGATGGATGTTTAGGATGAGATCTTAGGGAATCAAGGGTGAAGGATGGAGATGTTATCTCAAGGCATAAGATGATGCCACTTGGCAAGAGGAGAGTGAATGAGAGGGAGATGGTCTCTCAAGCCTCAAGATTTTGATAAGTGTCACAATGAGAGGGCTTGAGAGGGAGATTGGTACTATGAAAGTACCTTGGGGGATGGGAAAGGTCTTTTTCATAAAGGTCTTTCTTGTCCCACATTCCCAAAGCATGGGATGAAAAGGAGTAAAGAAATTAAAAATTCCTTTTGGGTACTTTTGGAAGAAAGACCCATGTGCCAAAAGGACATGGGGTCTTTTCCAAAAGGGGAACTATTAATGAGATGGGGGGCTAGGTGAATGTACAATAAATGAAAATCCACTAATCCATTTCCATTAATATTAAGGGTAGGTTGGGCAGAGATTAGGATTAGGATTTGAAGGAAAGTGGAAAAATATGGAGGATGTGACACCTCTTAATCAATGAGTAAGAGTGTGCACATTATTAGGGAATGTATTAAGTGAGAGATTTAGAGGCTAATATAAAAGATTAGATGATGGGACATATGAGGGAGTTTAAATAAATAAGAAATTATTTATTTAACTTTTTAGAAGAAATAAAATAAGGTTTTTGGGTAAATAATTAGGAATAATTATTTACCTAAGGTTGGACCTTAGGGGGAAATAGACATAATGATTTTATGTGAATATTAGGATGGGGAATATTAATTAAATAATATAAAATTATTTAATCAATCACGAAGGATTGAAAGATATGAATAAAATAAAATAAATAAGACTATTCATTTAATTTAATAGATGAAATGGACATACATGAAAAACTAAGATAAAATTGTTCAAATCATTGTGGTCAATTTTAGGTGTCTACAAGAAATTTGTTTCTTTTACTCACCTACATGTTGAAGTTAATATGAATAACTCTCTTCTTGAATCCTTGGAGTTCAAAATGGGTAGCATGAATTAGATTTAGCATATTGAATATGAAGTTCTTCCATTTTACTATCATACATGTCATGAATATGGTCACCTTTAGAGGAATTATGCAAAAATGAACCCTCATTCTCTTCTCACTATTGCTAAGTTGCAAACATCCAAAATAAAATCAAAAGTAAAGGCCTTGATTCTTTCTGAGGTGAAAGATACAAATGGATTCATTCCTATGAAACCTCATTCAAATTTAAAGTCTATTAATCACAAAAAAAATGGTCTCTAAAGGAATCTTGGGTAATAGATTTGAGGCTATGAAAACCTTTGAGTTGGATGTAGGGTAGTAGGATTGCACCAAGGCTATTCAAGACATGCAAATCCAAGACTCGGGTACGAATTTGTCCTTAGAAAAGAAAATTCATTTTGAATAAGAGGAATTCCCTATTTTTGGTCATCTAGAAATAAATAGAATGATTCAAGAAAATACAAGGATAAATACAAAAGTAGTTAATTATGTCCATGTGATGGAAAATCAAATAGAGTTAATTTATGTTGAGGTGTTTCTAGAACCTATGCATGATCAAGAGGTAAATAAATATGGTTAAAAGAAAGTTCCTCCTATGCTAGGACTTCAACAAAAACATATTAAGAGGGTGAGTATTGATAATGTGCCAAAGGTAGGAAGGAAAAAGGATTAGGAAAATTAAAGTTGATAGGGTAATATCTAGTGGAATTTGGTATCATCAAGACATTAGATAACCATTTTTCTAAACCCCTAAAATGAAGTTGATTTTATTGGAATGCAAGGGGTTTGGGTAGCACCTCTTGACAAAAGGCTAATAGGGATACGATTTGGGAATACATACTAGATATTATTTTTATTTAGGAAATGAAGCTATCAATTGAAGATATGGTAAGTATCTCTTCAAATATTTAGAAAGGAGGACATTGTTGATGCATTGGAGCTCAAGGCACTTTTGAAGGTTTGGCTTATTTTTGGGACCCATACAAAATTACTCCATCTTGGTGGCTTAGGAATAGGAGTTTCATTTCTATGGTGGTATCTTATTTTTATTATGGGTATGACATCCTTCTCACCAATGCATATGCACCCATTGATTCTATTACACTCTATCTTCCTTAGATTTTAGCAGGTGAATTTAATGCTATTGCTAACTTAAATGAGAAAAGAGGGGTGTTGTACAACTTGGACATTCTTTTTCCTTATTGAGAGACAATGTATCTTCCATTAATTTGGTAGACTTTTATGCCAATAAATGGAATATTCACTTGGAACAATCAAAGGTGTGGCACATATTCTCTCATAAAGGCTAGATAGGTTCCTTGTCTCTAAATTTTGGGTTGGTAATATTTGAACTTCATTCTCTAAGATTTTGGGATGGAAAGGGTCTAACCATTGGCCCATAATTTTCTACTCCACTTTGATAAAAATAAAAAAAATTCAAATTCCAACTTATGTGGTTGCAAAAATTTGGCATATATTATCATGGTCAGTTGGCGGATTGACGAAAAACCTACCTTTGGTATTGTCATGTATTCCTTATTCTAGCATCTCCATTTTTGTTAAATATAAGCTCAAGAATTGGAACATATTCAATTTTGGAAATATTTTCAAATCAAATCATGACTTGAAGACAAACTAGAGAGAGTCACCTTTCAAATTAAGGTTGAAGGAATGATAGATGATCTTTTGCAGGAAGAAGGTAATCTTTCTAAGGGACTAGAAGAATGTGTGCTTCATGAGGATATTTTTTAGAAATAGAAATCTAAGTTAGAGTGGCTACAAGAAGGTGATGGAAATATTTCCTTCTTTTATTATTCAATAAAGGAGCTAAAAAATGGTAATATTATTGCCTCGGTCACCAATGCTTAAAGCCATCAAATCTACCTTTATTTAATCCACAAAATGAAGGAGCATATTCATTGGATTCATTTCACCCTATCATCCTTTACAATGTAACTTACAAGATAATTACAAAAACCATTACAAAACAGCAGAAGAAGTGTTTGATCACTCTAATCTCCCCTAAGCAATGAGGTTTTATGAAGCTCAACATCAAATTTTGGATGGAATTATTGTGGCAATAGAATCCATTCAATCTATGTCTATCTCAAATAAAAATCTATGTTCATTAAGCTAGACATTTTTAAGGCCTATGATAGGGCAAGTTGGTCTTTTCTTTGGCATATTTTGCAGGTCTTTAATTTTTCAGGTCGAATGGGTTAAGTGGGTTATGAGTTGTGTGACTTCGTCTGCCCTTGTTGTATTAATCAATTATATTGATTTGTCTCTCTTTTAGCATCTAGTGGTCTTGAAAAGATGATCCATAATATTTGTATTTTTTCTTTTAATGCAAAAGGGATTAGGCCACTTGATAAAGCAACATCAATTGAGGGGATTGGTTTTAGGTACAGGATGTTGTTTGTAAATCTCATATTTAGTTTTTGGATGACACTACCTTGATGGGGGTAGCTAAAATAGAGGAGGCTATTAATTTTAGAAAAAAAAATCATATTTACCTTTTTTCTTCTAGCCAACTAATCAATGAGGAAAAAACAATTATCTTCTTCTTCAACACGCCAAATTATATTCAACATAGAATTGTAGACATATTTCATTTCTAAATTAGATATTTTCCCATGAATTATTTGGGAATTCCTCTTTCTTCCGAAAGCCTTAGAAGAGAAGAGTAGTATAATATATTGGATAAATTTCAGGCAAAGCTTAGCCATTGGAATTTTTTATAGTATCCTTTGTTGTTTAGTTGAATTTATTAAAATATGTCCTACAATCCTTTCCTATAATTTATTTTAGCAGCTCCCAAGATTTTTCTTAAGAATTTTGATGCTCTCTCCTAGAAATTCTTATGGGATAGAAAATTGGAGAGCCAAAAATGGATTCTATTGAATTGGGACCCAATTTTTAGACCTAAAGAGGTTGGTGGCCTTGATCTATAACAATGAAAGTTGAACTTCCAAGCATTAGTTATCAAATTATATTGGAAATGGTGCAATAATCTCAACCAACCTTGGGAAAATAAATTAATTTAAAATATCTCAGGGGGTAACTGAGGAGGATATCCCATGAATGGATATGTATAGGAAATGATCTATGGTTTGGGACACCATAAAAAGGGTGCATTTCTTATCAATAAGGGGCTTATTTGGATATTTAACAAGGGTAATAGTGCCTTGTTTTGGGATGAATCATGGGATGACCATCTTCCTATCCTCTCATCCTTTCCATTACTTCAACTTGTACGCAACATTTTTCTAGAAGCAAGGTGGTCCAAGGTTGTTGATTATGAAGATCTATAGTCTATTGGTGGAGAGAGCCTTGGAGCTGGCCAGGTGGGGGTCTTTGGAGGACCATGATACTTTGGCTTCAATTTTGGCAAGATAACTTATAGTTCCTTGGAGGACTCAAATGTCCTTGCTTGGGGTCATGACTCAAAATGAGTTTATTCAATTACTTTTGGGTATCAAACTTTGGATATGTAGAGTAGAGAGAATACAAAGTTTCCTTGGCCGAGGATGTTGAGATTATGGATGCACAAGGTCCTTGAAGTTGCAGTCTTCAATGGAGGACCTTTTCCAGGAAAGATGATCAACCACACAGAAAGTGTTGCAACTAGGCATGCACAATAGAGATTCTATTGATATGATATGATATTGGATATTGGTATATTACAAATGAACAAGTTTCATGATTATATAGGCAAGAAAGAAAACCTAAGATGCATGAGATGTTTCCATGTGTCATGATATAATCCATTGAACCTTAATGCTCAACCCTTGGTAAAATCCTCTAAATTTTCTATAGCCCCTAGAATCCAAAGTAATTACAATAGAGAGCTACTAAAATACAAACACTCATAAAGAAAATGCATTTGCAACAATGGCATGAAAATAATAACCATACAAAATGATAATAAATCTTGTGAAGCCCCAAACTTGTGTATTTGGAAATGTATTTTTTTTTCTCTTTGTTCTTATGCATAAGATACATGGATACAAACATTAGGAGATAATTATATAAACTCATTTTAAAATAAACACACAACCACACCAAACTATTTTGACCACACTATTGCTTAGTACACATTGAACCCTAATGGTCAAACCCCCCAAAACCCTCTATTTCTCATATAGTTCTTAGCACCAAGACTAAACATATTAGAGAGTAATTTAAAAAACACAAACATATTAAAAATTATTTCTAGCAATCTCAAGAAAATAACAACTATACAAAATGACACTAAACCTTAAAACTCTCACCTTGTGAAGCCCAAAGTTACATTCCCACCAATCACATACCTTGTGTGAAAGAAACTACTCAAGCCAAATCAAAACCCTCTAGTTTTGATGCAATCCTTAACACCAAGAGAAAAAGGAATGCAAATATAAATAAATGCTCACACAAAGTTGAATAATTTATATGAGAATAAAAACTAAACACAAACACCTATTAGTATATTCTCAAAGCTTGAATAAAATCCATCAATTGCTCGCAAATCCAATATCTAACGTGTCATATTAGTCCCCTATGTGTCTGCACATTTTGCATTCATGGCTACCACTGTAGTACAAACTACAATGCATATGATATGGGAAAAATTAAGCATAAACATTAATTTCATCCCTTGTCATATAGCATTAATTAGTTGAGCTAACTACCACACTATGCCACATCTACATATAAAAATACTTTTTCCTATTCACAATACCATGAAGCACCAAATATTTAACAAATAAAATAATAAATATTTAACAAATAAAATAATAATATTACTATTGTTTAATAATATTTTATAATTTAATATTTTATTTTATTTCACAATAAATAATTACAACATTTAAAAAATAATAATAACAAACAAACAATAAATTATATATATATATATATATAAATCAAATGCTATGTATATATATATATCAATTTGAAAATTAATTTTTTTATACATAGCATTTGATTAATATAATATATATACATACATACATATACATATATATACATATACATATATGTATATGTATATATATACATATATGTACATATACATATATATATATA
>VDFB02175215.1:0-28204 GCA_007258455.2 Sequoia sempervirens | reverse complement strand
TCAAAATGCCTTTCCGAACCATAATCAAGGCCCAAGCACATCTAATAGTAATCCCCAAGGAAACAACACAAATAATGTGAGTTACAAGAATGTACCCTTCAATTATGAGGGTGTTATTAATTACATTGAGTAGGTGGAACCCTGGGTATCCATGATACATGTTAAAGCCAAAGACCCTCAATGTGCTATTACTACATGATGAGCCTGCATCACTGTCCCTGCAGCCTCTGCGCCCACCCAATCAATCCTGTAAGCTCTCAGTACAACATCCTTGATCACTTAAGAAAGACCCCTGCTCATATATCCATTTTGGATTTGCTTAAGTCTTCCAAGGTACATCAAGAAATCCTCAATAGAGCCCTACAAGAAACCCATGTGCCAAATGACATCGACCCCACACAATTCCAAGCTTTGGTGGGACACTTGACTTTATATCATCACCTGCACTTCAGCCAAAATGATATGCCAAACATTGATCTCAATCATAATCACCCCTTACATATCGAAGTTGTGGTTGCTCACCATAAAATAAAAAGGGTCTTGGTAGATAATGGCTCTGCCCTCAATTTATGTACTTTGAAACTCATAAAACAGGTGGGGTATACTCAAGCGGACTTAAGTAACTAGATCATCACAATCAAAGCCTATGATAATGCAGAAAGAAATTCAGAGGGAATTATCAGTCTTCCTATCCAAGTGGGACCTGTGCTTCAGTATACTACCTGTCATGTCCTTGATCTAGACTTACCATATAATCTCCTCTTGGGCCGCCCATGGCTCCATGCTATGCAGGCAGTCCCCTCCACATACCATCAGTACCTAAAATTCCCCGTCAATGGACAAGAAGTCACCATCTACGCTGACCCTCAACCATTTGAATATTGCTACGCTTTGGAAGCATCATTTCCCCATTTACATTATTATCCTAGGGTTGAAATGGGGGCATCCCGGTCATCATCTACAAATCCACCCTCCATCGCGATAACCACTCCATCTTCCACCATTGATCCTTCAGTCACCAAAGTCCAGATCATTGACAAAGGGTGTGGTGAATACGAAATGCATACAGCTCTCAATGTACCCACCATGCCACCATCACCACATGAGTATGGTCAACCTTCGCATGCTACACAAAAGGAAGACAATACTATCACCTTCAGTGGTAAAAACATCCCTACCACCACTTTTAGATCCCCAAGTGTCAAGATAGATGCACCAGAAGAGGACATAAGCCAATGGGTCTACTGAGAAGAACCCCAACTATACCCTCCTCTAAAGGAATATTTTTAGGAAGCATATCCATGGTTAGCTAAGTTTGTAGAAAAATATAACTACCAAGGCAGGGGCCTAGGTAAAGAAGAACAGGGGTGGTTGCAACCTATTGATACACCAAAGTTATCAAAAAACATAGGCATTGGGTATGACAAAAAATAGAAAAACCCTGCAACATCACCTAATACTTCCAATAGTATCGCCATGGACAATGGCTCATTGGAAGACATACCCAAGGAGGAATCCATCATACATGCGTACGACGACGTCGATCACACCGACTTATCATCCATGTTCGAATGCCTATCTGTCTGCACCATTAGCCTATCTCTTTGTCACCCTGAGCTTATTGATTGGGACCTACGTAATACCACACCTGTCAATATGTCCGTGGATACATATGTCAACCTTATGGGATTTGGGGAGGATGAACACTCCAGTCGCAAAAATAAGAATAAGAAAAGTAAAAAAATGGTCATCTAGTGAAAACCTCCTTGAGGCACTTCCTAACCTTGAAAAAGTAAAAATAAAGCATGCATCCGATGGCAAAAACCTCGAAGAGGTGCTAGACGATGGAGATGTTCATCTTCCCCTCGTAGGAACTCAGTTATCTGCCCGATCATCCATTCTAATCGAAGAGACTCAAGAAGTTAATTTGGGTACTGCAGAAAATCCTAAAATCACCTATGTGGCTAAGTCACTCTCAGAACAAGAGTATCCAGTCATCACGAAGCTACTCCGAGAAGGAATCATCAACTTTGTTTGGTCATATTCAGACATGCTAGGTTTAGACCCTACCTTAGTAGTTCATCATCTAGACGTTCGCCCAGATGCCAAGCCTATCAAACAAAAGCTCTGCAAGATGCATCCACAAGTCGCATTGCTAGTCAAATAGGAATTGGAAAAGTTACTAGAGGTAGGTTTTATTTGGCCAATTGACTACTCCGAGTGGATCTCCAATATAGTACCAGTTGCCAAACCAAATGGAGACATTCGGGTCTGCACAGACTTTAGGGACCTTAACAAGGCCTACCCAAAAGATGACTTCCCTCTGCCTAACATTGACATGTTGGTCGACCTCACGGCAGGACACGAGATGCTCTCCCTTATGGATGGCTTCTCTGGTTATAATCAGATTCGAATCGCACCTGAAGACCAACATAAGATTGCCTTCACAACACCTTGGGGCACTTTCTGTTACAATGTTATGCCCTTTGGTATAAAAAATGTGGGGGCAACATATCAGAGAGCGATGAAGGTCATCTTCCATGACCTCATCCATATCATCATGGAGGATTATGTTGATGACTTGCTAGGAAAATCAAAAACATGAGCATAACATCCTACTATCCTAAAGTAGATCTTTGAACAGTTGGAACATTACAAGTTGTGGTTGAATCCAAAAAAGTGCATCTTTGGAGTTACATCAGGAAAATTGTTGGGTTTTATAGTCTCCCAAAGGGGTATTGAAGTTGATCCCACCAAGGTAAAGGCTATTCTAAACATGCCACCTCCACGCAATCTGAAGCAGTTAAGAAGCCTCCAGGGGAAGATGCAGTCCATCTGTCGGTTCATAGCCCAGCTAGCAAATAAATGTCAGCCATTCACCTATCTTTTGAAGAAAGACTCCACCTTCCGATGGACCCAGCAGTGCCATATAGGTTTCAACAAAATTAAGGAATATTTAGCTCATCCACCGATCTTGATGCTGCCTATTCCAGGAAAACCCCTCCTGCTTTACATCTCTGCTACTTTAGTCGCACTGGGGGCATTGTTGGCACAACATGATGAGTCATTCAAAGAGAGGGAAATCTACTACATTAGTCGAACACTAGTTGGCTATGAGTTAAATTACTCCCCCATGGAAAAAGCTTTCCTTGCACTAGTTTTCAGTACACAGAAACTCCGTCATTACATGCTCAGTCATCTAGTCAAATTAATCGACAAAATTGATCCCTTGAAGTATCTGTTATCTAGAACCACTCTAACTAGCCGCATGGCCAAATGGGTCATGCTCTTAAGTGAATTTGACATAGAATATGTAGAGTGAAAAGCCATAAAAGGACAAGTAATAACTGATCAATTGGCTGAGGCACCATTAGTAGATGCCTACCTGCTAGACACTAAATTCCTAGATGAAGAAATCTACACAATTATAGAAGCACCAGCTTGGACGCTATATTTCGATGGCTCATACACTCATAGTGGATCTGAGGTAGGAATTTTATTAGTTACCCCTCAAGGTGACTACATCCTAAAATCATTCAAGATAGCATTCCCATGTACCAAAAATATGGTAGAGTATGAAGCCCTCCTCACCAGCCTCAGAATCGCAAAACAGTGGCACATAACTCATTTGAAAGTCTGGTGATTCTTTGCTAGTCATTAGACAAGTTAATGATGAATTCCTCATGAAAGATGATAAACTGTTACCCTATAAATGCATGGTGGATGATTTCAAGAAATATTTCACCTTCATACAGTTTGACCAAATCCTTCGGATACAGAATAAAGCGGCAGATGCAATGGCCACTATTGGTTCCCTAATTGACATGCCTAAAGATCAAACAAAATGTGAGTTTCTTGTTGAACAACTTTTAATCCCTACATATGATGTTCCTAAGACTGATATGGTGTGCGATATTGTAGGTCCCGCCTCCCCGTGGTACCAAGACATATACACTTATCTCTGTGATAATATCCTACCCCTAGAACTTACACGCAACCAACACAAATCCTTTATCCATCATTCATCTCGATACATCATTGTTGGTGATACACTTTATCGTCGTGGGAATGATGGAATCCTCCTTAGATGTCTGAATGAGACTGAGGCCTGCGCGGCACTGACAAAAGTATGTGGTGGTATTTGTGGAGCTCACTCAAATGGTATGGCTCTGGCCAAAAGGATCCTACGAGCTGGATATTATTGGCCTACATTGGAACATGATGCTTGCGAATTTGTTAAGAAATGCCTTCCATGCCAACAACATGCAGATTTGATTAATGCCCCAGCACAAGATCTTCAGCCCCTCCTAGCACCATGGCCCTTTTCTCAATGGGGTTTCGACCTGATTGGAAAGATTTACCCACCATCATCTGATGGCCATACATTCATCATTACCGCAACTGAGTACTTCACCAAGTGGGTGGAAGCAATGCCCCTTTCACAGATCACCGGTACTCAGATTTCCAAATTCATCCTCTACCATATTCTCTGCAGATATGGTATCTCATCCACCATCCTTTCTGATAACAAAAAACCTTTTAAAAACCAAGCTATGAAAGACCTTTGTGACACCTTCCATATCCAGCACCATTGGTCAACACCTTATTACCCCCATGGTAATGGTCAGGTAGAAGCAACCAACAAGACCCTCATCCACATCCTCAAAAAGGTTGTCAATAATACTGGACGAGATTGGCACCTCCATATTCATCCTGCCCTCTGGGCATACCATACATCCATCTACACCCCAATAGGTGCCACCCCCTATTATTTAGTATATGGTGCTGAAGCTATCTTGCCAATCGAAGTTGAGCTTCCATCACTGAGGATTTCTCTGAAGAATCTTATCAACAAAGAAGATGCTCGTGTTGCATGGCTTGCACAGCTGGAATTACTGGATGAACGAAGAATAAAAGCCTATGATCATCTGCAAGCATACCAAAATTTCCTCAAATTTCATTACAATAAAAAGGTTCGTCCTAGACAATTCCAGGTTGGTGAGATTGTCCTCAAAGAAAACCAATGCACCCAACCAGATCGTGATAAAAAGGGGAAATTTGAGGCAAACTGGTTAGGGCCTTTTATCATAGCCGCCAAATATGGATCTGGGGCCTACAGGTTGACTACTCTTGAAGGATATCCCCTTGATGAACCCGTCAATATCCTCCATCTGAAGAGGTTCTATGCCTAAGTCCGTTTGGTAACTCCACCTAAAATCAAAAAATCAAAAAAATCAAAAAATTCAAAAATTCAAAAAAAATTCAAAAAAGCAACAAAAAGATCAAAAAAAAAATAGTAAAGAAAAATAAATTCATCTTATGGTGAAAACCACCTCTTGGTGGCACCTTAGATAAATATGGATGGTGAAAACCTGGTCACAAGCATCAGCCGTAGAGGGCTTAATCATTATCTACCTAACATCCTAGTTATTTTATGCTTTCATCTGCACCCTCACCCACCTCATCCTAGGCCACTTGGTATATATTGATTGAGCATTGGACGACCCATCTAGCCTATCCCCCATCTTGATCTTTTTTGTATCCCATCTTGAGCTTGTGTCTTTCATTGGTCGGTCCATGTCATCATGTAGGATCATCCATCGTGTCAGTCTCCATCTAGATCTCGTCCTTCTGCATCACTAGTCGAACTACGTTGCCCCTGCGCTTTCACGTAGGAAAGGTTGGTCATTTGATCCTCCCCCGAGGCATTTTTCTATCATGTTTTATGTCTGTCATCATCGGTCACCATTGTCCTCTTTCCACTTTATCCATGGTCTTTTCATGAACTGCGAGGGCTCTGCGCCTTCACGTAGGCAAGGCTAATCTTTGATTGGCCCCTGAGCCCCTAGGTCTGTAGGATGTGTCAGTCTGTGTCTCCATCTGGCTTGTTATTCTTAAATAAACTCCATAAATTATCAAAAGATTTAGTTAAATAAAAGCATCTGGCATCAAACTGGGTCATTCTAGTTTAGTATCCATCATCGGTCTCAACAGGATGCATCCTTCCTAGCAGACCTCATCGATCCCATCCATCACCCTGATCCTATGGCAAAGGACGTTTTGATTTTAATTACGATCTTTTGATGTTTTGGAATTTATTTATCATTTGAACTCATTGTCAACACTTGTCATGGTCACCTTGATCCATCATATCATGGTGTGCTTTGGCTAGTCAACATATGGGTTCATCTTGGTTTTTTCTTTATTGCTGCCTTTTTTTGGTTGTCCCATGTAGTACCCACCGGGATCCATAGGGTCTTGTGTTATGTTGGGGCATCCTTGTGTGTTTTTGGTTATCCCAATGCCTGGCCCGACCAAGGTCATCATGACCTTGGGGTGTTGGGGTAGCCCCTTTTTGCTTGCTATGTTTGTTTTATGCATTGGATGCCTACTTTCTCCCCCTCTTTCCCATTCTTCTTAGGATACTCGTAATTTTTGACAGATGCCAAATGACACCCATTTTCACAATCACTACATTCCCACTTTCCATTATCCTAGCAGTTCTTATTGGTACTTATGGCCATATGTTACTTCCTATACAATTACCAAAGCATTATTGCATATCAAAATCACTCTATTAACCACGCATGCGTCACCACCTGCATCACCACATGTTAGATCCATGCATACATCACCACCTGCATCACAAAGTGTCAGACTC
This sequence comes from Sequoia sempervirens, assembly GCA_007258455.2. Taxonomy (NCBI): domain Eukaryota; kingdom Viridiplantae; phylum Streptophyta; class Pinopsida; order Cupressales; family Cupressaceae; genus Sequoia; species Sequoia sempervirens. The sequence continues at coordinate 21,543 of VDFB02175215.1, read as the reverse complement.
ATCATACATCACATCCTGCATATGCAAAATTTCCATACAAAATCTATCATACACATATACATACATGATAAATAGGTTGACTAGGCATCCATACATATAAATCATCATAAATGCAACATGTGTGTATACCATCATAAACATCTAAAATCATCCACCTATGCATAAATGATCCATCCACCTAAGTAGGAAATATCATATAAACATGCATACAGTCACCCATAACAAAAAGAAAATGCCAATAAGAACTATCTCATGTCATAAATAATATAATGTGTGTGTCACATACATCAAAATCTATCATATCTCCATCACATAATCAAATACAAAATCCAGAGATGTGGAACCTCTCTGATCTCTGTCAATAAATCCTACATGCTCCACCCTGCATCTGTCAAAAATTCAGTAACCTGTCACCTCCCGAATGAGCTACCCACGTCTGATCTCTGTGGAGAATCTGGTACTGATCTCCTATCTGGTGTAGCACCCGGTGAATCACTATAACCTCGAGTCCATGTCCCTAGTAACTGGGATGGCGCTAGCATCCGGGGTGCCTGACGAGTATACTGAAATATCTGTTGGGTCAGGTCTGGAACTGAATGATAGTATGTGGCCATCCAAAATTTTGCCTCTCTCGCATTCTCCTCTCGCTCCACAACCTGAACCTGAGCAAAATTTTGCTCCTGACGATACCTATCCTGATCCCTCGTAATCATCCTCCTCTCCTACTCCCAGGCCTCCTGGGATAACCATAACTGTGCCATCTTTGCTTGCATCTGATCTCTCATCTCCTCAGCAGCCACTACCCTGGCTACTGTGGTATCCCTCTCCCTCTGTAATCCATGCATATCTCTCCCTATCACATCACTGCCCTGCATAGACTTCCACTGTACCACTGCTGCATCCTGCTCCCCCTGCAGCATCTGCATCTGTCTCTCTACAACATCTCTCTCTTTGTGCAACCTGCGCCTAAACCACTGCTCCATCCCTCTCCCCCTACAGCTCCTGGACTCTCGACAATGCTACATCTCACTCACCCTGCAATACTAATACCTCTGAGGTTGCCTCCTCTCTCCTCCTCTGAAGAGAATGAATCTGTGCCTCTAACAACTCTCTCTCATCCTATAGCACCTGAACTCGCACCTGCGCTGTATCCCTCTCAGCATCCACTGCCTATACCTGTGCCCGTGCTACATCTCTCTCTACCTACATAATGCGAACCTGCTCCCTCGCCTATCTTTCCCTCTCTTACATCACCCCCATCTCTCCCACCATCTGCTCTAAGCAAAACACTCTGTCCCATAGCTCATCTCGCTCCAGCTAGAGATCATCTACCTATTTCCCACTACCTACTGATACATGATCCGTCATCCCCACTACTACCCCTCTGGCCTGCAAAATAACTATCTCTGCCTATAGTCTATCACGGTCCCAACTAATAGCAGCTAACTCATCTCGTAGCCCCTGTATGTCAGCCAACAGTACCTCCCTCTCTCTCTACATCACCTCTACCATAAATCTATCAGTCCTCTGACCTGCTACTGGTGCTCTTAATAGCTTGACTCTGATTCTAATCACCTCTACCTTTTCCACCCTCAACCTCTGATCTATACTCTGAAGACTCTCCATAGTGTCTCTCAGTTGAACAATCAAATCCCCTGAGGAAATGACAAGAACCACCGCTAATGGCTCTACATCCCAAACATCCATATCCGGCACATCACCATCTATCTCCATAGCCTCATCGCTCTCCCTATCCTCCTCCTCCTGCTAACCCTCCAAGTCCTCCATGGAAGGATAGACTCACACTCTCTGCGGCTGCCCATGCCTCCCCACTCTCATCAATCTCCTCAGCTCTCCTATCTCCCGCTGCTCCTCATCCTCACTCTCCCCTATCTTCACAATGGGAGGCTCTTTTTCCCACACCATGTTCCCCCTCTGAAACTTTATGATCTTGAGATTTGTAATTCTTGATTTTATTGCTGACGATTTAATCTCTATTACCTTTTCGAATCCCGGACCGAAATCTTTGTTTCTTTGTTGATTTCTGCTTTTCGATGACTTTTCGGTTTTTGATGCCGATTGAGATTCGATTTCGATTTCGTTTGATCTGTTCCATTTTTTCGATCTGGCTTTTCCGAGATTTGATCTTTCGATTTTCCTTGTTCTGATGTCGATCTTCATTTTCGGTTCTTTTTCCTTCCTTTTCCTACCTGCCTGCCCCACTACCTCCATCCTCTCTCCTCCCCTCTCTGGATCGGGACCTCTCTCACCCTCATGTCGTACTCCCTCTCTAGCCCCACACCACTCATCCTCTAATCCAAATTCGACAGCTCCTACAATCGGCACCAATGGTGTAATCCTCTCCCATAGGTGGTTGTGAAACCACCGGTCATATCGCTCTATCACTCCTACATCCTCTGCTCTGCACATCTCTCAGGATAGGCTACCTGCACTGTCGCTACCCATGATACTCTGGCCTCTGTAAAGCTAATCGCTTGCCCCCATGGTCGCTCTCTGGTGAGCCGCTGAAACATCACTAGTGCACCAAGAATATCCTATGTCTGCCCAAACTGTCTCAACACCCTATCTGGTCGGTGCATCTCCACTATCTGTGGAAGCATCCCAATCAGGACACACTAAGCCATAAAATACCCACTCTGTCTCTCAGTCTGCTCTCTCCATCCCCTGAAGCATCGACGCATATAAGGTCGCCACACTATGTCTCCCTCCTCCAAATCATCTATCAACCTCCTCCATCCCTCCACATCTCCCAACCACCTATGACGAATAACCCAACCCCTCACCTCTCCATACCTCCATGCTAGTGGCTCTGTATCATCCACATCTCCCTCCTGAACAACAATCAGTCTTGTCATCCTAATATGTTCCCATGCCCACACTTGTAACAGGGTCATGTGTGTCAAACTCACTACCTCCCGATAACAAATCAGATGCATATCTCTATACAACTGGGCTAGTACACATGCACCCCATGCAATCTGTCCCTCTCGCCACTCCACAATGTGTTGAATCAGCTCCATGAATCGCAAACTGCAATACCACATGCTACAATCTAGCAGCAATATTCCATTGATCAACCCAGCTAAGAATAAAGGCAAAGCTGGTACTCCCACTATCACGCATCCATCTACATCCAACTGCTAACCCTGCAGTGACAAGGCAACATGACCAAATAACACTATCATAGTCTGCCTCAACTCGGCCCCGCTCGACACCACCTCACTCAACAAAATCCCTGATATCGACAGCTTCAGGATGCACCATACATCCTCCAACGTCACCGTAACCTCCTTCGTCAGCAGCCGAAATGTCAATGTCTCGGAGCTCCATCTCTCTATCAGAGCTGTCAGCATCACTCGATGCGCCCTCATCACTGGTACCTCTAAAAAATGCAATAGCCCCACATGCTCTAAGGCTACATGATCCACACCTATCATCGCTACTAGAGCCACTCTTAATGCCTCCGACCGTTGCTCGTGTGTCTGTATCCGCCCTAAGCTCTGCATCCACATCAACTATTTATCAGTACACAATCTTCCTGGCCCCGGACCGTCTTTACTTTTATTCTCCCCTCATCCTCATCTTGCTCCTCCATTGGGGCAGTCTCTTCTTTCTAATTTCCATCACCCCATCATTCTCCCCCTCTCTGCCCCTGCTCGGGGCACCTCCCTCACCCTTCTTGTGACATCCCTGTCTGCCCTCCCGCCGTAGCTGCCCCCCTTTGGGGCGTGTTTGCCCCTTCTCGGGGTGGCTCTGCCCCTGCTCGGGGCGGCTCTGCCTCGTCGGGGCATGTCCACCCCGCGTTGGGGCTTCTCCACTCTGGGCTAGCCGGGGCGTGTCCGCCTTGGGCTGGGGCATGTCTGCCCCGGGCTGGCCAGGACGTGTTTGCCCCAGCAGGGCATGTGCACCCCTCCCCAGGGCAGCTCCACCCCGGGCTAGCCGGGGCAGCTTTGCCCCATGTCGGGGTGCATCCGCCCCACCCCGCGGCCAGGGCGGCTCGGCCCCGACGGGGCGTGTGCCCCCCTTGGCTAGGGCGTGTGCGCCCCTCGGCTGAGGAGGCTCCGCCCTAGCGGGGCATGTCCATCCCTTGGCTGGGGTGCCTCCGCACATGGCCGGGGCGTGTACACCCCCACTTGGGGCACATACGCCCCGCTGTGCGGTGGCGTGCCCATTTTCCCCCACCTCCCAAAAAAGAAAAAAATTGTTGTTTCTCGCTAATTTGGTAACCTACCCATTTTTCTATTTCCCTCCGCCCACCAAACCCATATGATACATTTCTAAATATCTTACAAAATATGTTTAAATATTCAAAATAAATAACATGGGTTTTTGTACTCACCTTGTCGGGCACTGCGAAGTGGGTCCATCGTCTCCGCAACTCATCTGCTCGGTGCACGATCTTGGTGTCATGATCTCGCGGCATGGTTGCTATGTCTCCTCTCCCTCTTCTCCCCCCTTTCCTCACTGCTACAGTGAAAATGACTAAGGTAATTTTTAAAATTACCTTTTTAACCCCTTCTTCCAAAAAGGTATTTTTTACCTTTTATTTAACTTTTTTTCCTCCAACTAATCCCTAACTTCCGGAGGCTGCCATTTGCAAACCGTACGTCATATCACTTTCATTCAAAAGGAAAAGTTTCTTAGTATTTTTCCCTCTATCCAACGGTCTCCTCCATTTCTTCCTATCGAGAAGTCGTCCGGGGCCCCCTCCTTCCTTCCCCAACTGCCCTCTCGAGGGGGCATACCCTATCACTCTCTTCCATCCATTTCAAGCCAGGCACTGGGGCATCCCTCTCCTTCTCTGTCATGCTGGGGCATCAATCCCTATCCCTTTCTTCATCCCTGACATTTATTTTTCTTTGAAACATTGTTATTTTAACAATATTTCGAAGAGGGGCAAAATGTAGACACCCAAATTTGATCACTCTCATATGATCAAATTTCCCCCTTTATTCATCAATTTTGTCAATATTAATTTATTTAATTAATATTGCGCTTCTCACATAAGACTCTTAAAGTGTTTAATTTAATAATTAAATACTTTATTTGATGCTTTTTTTTCTTTAAATTAAATAAATACACCAATTTATTTAATTTAGTCGTCCTAATCTATTGAATTAAAATTAATTTAAAATTATTTTCTCACTCCTTGTCACATCCTCCATAATCCATCTCTAATATGAATTAATTTAATTAATTCATATTTAGGGTGTGCATCCTCTTAATCAAGGATTAATGTAACATCCTCCTACATTTTCCACTTGTCTCTAATCTTCCATTAATTATCATAATCAAGTGTTTGCACAATTTTAATCAAAATCATTGGCCATTTTTAGCACCACTTTTTGGTCAATTCTTCCATTTTTCCTTTTTGGACATTGACCCTCCTTCCCATGAGAATTTTTAATTCTCATTTATTCATCCTATGTCTCTCTCCTCCCCATGTGAATTTTTAATTCACATTTTGTCTTTCCAAGGCTTCTAGAACCTTGGACTTGTCACATCTTACACATGTGACCAAGTCCCACCTTTTTGGAGCTCACCTTTTATCCTTTAGATTCTCCTAAGAATGTGAATTTTTAATTCACATTTATATTTTCAACCACCTCTCTTTTTCCCATGTAGATTTTTGAGGAATTCCAAAATTCTTCAAAAGTCCCTTTCACTCCCACTTGGGGACAAGGAATCCCTTTTTGAGGAAATCTTCTCACCCCCCAAGATGCTTGGAAGGTACTTGTCCTTCCTCCACCTTATGTACCTTTTGGCCACCTCACTTGCACCTCATCTCCTCTTGGCCACCTCACCATCCACATGTCAAGATGTGAGGGCTTGTGAGTTCTCAACTCACTATAGCCCTTCATCTTGACTTTGTTTGATGAATCTCAATCGTTGAATTCTCTAGAGAATTCAAATTCTCCTATAAATACCCCCTCCTCAAGGGCATTTTCAACACTTTTGATTGGAGTAACCTTATGCTGCCAATTTGCATTCTCAAGCATTTTTTATCATTTAATAATTCACTTTGATCATTTTGCACATTCAATCTTGCATCTAACTACATCACAAGCCATCTAAGGAGCACACAAATCCATCAAAACCAAGGGCCAACCTAGGAGTTTTCAACAGCAAGGAAGGTATAATCATTAGCATCGCATTTCATCTATTTTCCTTCTTGTTTTATCACTCTTTAGGCTAATCTTGAAGTGTCCTTAGTCTTTTATCATTTGCATTTTTAGTTATTTTTCACATTAGAGTGGGGTAAAATTCTAAGGTACACACTAATGACTACATAATGAAACTAATCAAAGCATCATTAGAGACAAAATCAACTCAATACCAACTACTCACACTCTTACAAAAATTTCTTGCTCATACAGTTGACACCAATGACAACACCAAAGCTTATTGACATCAATGACAACACCAATTGCACATACTTGTAACAAAGCATACAACAATGACTACCTTCCATCAGAAGGAAAGTATCTAACAATATATGAAGCAATTGAGGCCAAGAGCCAAGGTAAAGAAAGACATTTTGTACCTTGTGATGAAGAATCCAAATTTTCTCTAGGTAATGAGAATTCATTTCTAGTGGAAATTGTATCCACCCTTACTAGAAACTCTTCTCCTATTCTTGGTGGCTCTGATACCACTACTATGGTTACTTTTGAGGCATCAACCCTCACTCCCCTTATAATATATTCATCATTTTATAAATTATTATCAAATTGTTGGGTCATGAGCTCATTGTACTCTATAAGTTTAAGAAAATATTCCAACCAACCTTCCTATTGAAAGATGGGCAAGCATTACCTATCTTCTAACAACAAATTATGATTTGTGGGATCTCTTCTCACAATATCCCCTCCCATTATAATTTAACCAATTCTACTACTTTCTTTTGTTGTACTCTATTTTTGAATGCTTTTTGAATGGCCCTCTACTCAAATCTATTACTATGTTGTTGAATATCCTCTACTCAACCCTAAATACTTTTGCTCTAAGTCTGTCATTTTCTTAGTGCTCTAGATAAAAAAAATTAAAACAATAAAGACCTTTTGGCTACCCCTTCCCCCAACTTAAGGATTCTATTTTTCCTGAAATAGTAGGTATGAATGGTTTGGGAATAATAAATGTTAAACATTGGAATGATGCAACATGAAGTTACAATATGTGCATGAATTATAAATGTATATGAAATTAGCAAGCATAAATGTCAATTATAGGTAGTTAAGTGATATGTACCTATTATCATGTTGTGAAGTGAAAGTTGACACATTTGAAGATGGTTGAATGTCACCATACAACATGGTGAATGATTTGAAATAATATGAGTTGATGGTAAAGTACTACGAGTGGTCATGGAGGAAAAATTAACTTAGCATGAGCATAACACATGGTGAAGAAGTGGGAGTTGTTAGTGAAAGGTTGCAAAAAAGTATGTGATGGAAGAGTCAAATTTATTGCATTGTATGGTGTTGATGGGTGTTTTTTCACCTTCTCAACATAGGCAATCTACAAGTGCACTACCTCTCTTGAAAGGCAGAAATCTGCAGACAACTTCCAGATTACTATCCCAAGGTCTCTCGGGTGTCAGGTCATGACATGCTTGGAATGTCTAAGTTGTTTTGATGTGATTTTTTTGGTAATCACAAGGTAGACTTAGCTAGTTAAGTTGGAGGAGAATTAGATCTTCCAATGGAGTTCCTGAGATGGGAAATTTGGTACACGATTGTTGTAGGTTCAAACAACAATCTAGAACTCCTATTTTAGCTTTTCATTTGACTTCAAAATGTGCAATGAACCTTGTTCGAAGTCACTATTAAAAAAAAGGAAAAGGGGACAGGGAAAGGGAGGAGTTCCTAGACCTAAAACTAGCAATGAATAGTGATAATGGAGAACCCTACTATGGACAACCTTCCCAAAACTAAGTTCCACTTAACCAAATTACTTCACAATATCATGAAACTAGTGCAAGCTTCTAAGGACTCTAGATATTCAACCATTCAATCATCATAAGCATGAATAAAAAATGGAAATTTAGTGCATCATTTGATTTATGCCTAGACTAACTTTGCATAGCTATTTACCATCAATAAACAACAAAAAGTATGGATAAGGAAGGTTGCCAACACACAACAAAATTCTTCGATATCAATGCTGCACAATAATTAATCTACTAAAGAAAGCTAAAACATATACAACAACAAAGTTAATCTACTCAAATTCACTAACTAAGAGAAGAAGAATCATGAAACATGCAAAGGAACTCAAGAATCCACCAAAGTCAATGAATTTCTATTAAAATTCCAATAGCATGTCATTACAACAACTCAACTCTCTCTTGAAAATGAGAGGAGACCCCCTATTTATAGTGTCCCAAAAGAAAAATGAATGGCCAAGATTAATTTGCATTGTGTGGCCAAGATTCACTACAAATTAGGGTTTCACCTACCCCCAAATATATTACAATTTAAAATTGCATCTTTGTCATGTAGCCTATTTTGTCCTCTAGTGAGCAACACGGTAGCTCTTTTGTCTTCTAGCTGATTGTCTTTTGCTACAACTACTTGGCGAGGAACTCATCATCGATCACAGGATTTCCTTCACTTTTTTATGGTGGCATATTCCAAAAACTTTATAATCAATGTCTGGAGCTTGTTCCACTCCAATATATCTAACTAGATCACTTGGAAATTTAATTTCCTTGATTTGCTTGTGATTTCATCTGTCTTTGTCACATTTCTGCATGTTCTTTACTACTTGTTCAGACTGAGCAAAAGCATGAGCAACAAAACTCAATAAATCCAACATCATCAGTCCCATTTTCCATTTTCTTGTGGAAGTACGACCTTAATTTCTCTAGGTCCAACTCACTAGTGGGCATATCAAGATTTGTCATCAATCTCAAATATTCTTCATAGGCTGCCCTGATTTCTTTAACCTAGTCAATATCTAGCTCCACTTCATGGAGCACTCATTCCAACACCTCCTTTCTATGATCCAAGCCTAGATTCCATGTTTCTATGAGACAATGGTCACCCCTTACCAGAGAAAACTCCTTATCCTAGGATTTATTAGGTATCTCGAGAATAGCCTCAAGCTTGGGATACATGATCCTATACAACTCAGGGAAGCCAGTGTAGAACTTCCTCCTTATTCCCTCAAGTATCTTTTGCACTTCCAAGAACTTCTTTGTTGTCCTGGTAGCATGGCCTATGCCCATATTTCCATTTTAGAGGACCTATCAGAACCAATCCTCAGTGGCCTTCGTCCAATTCTTTCTTTTCTCCAATTGGTCAATGTGGTCCTTGGAAAATAGTTATGGTGGTGTCGAGGATGTGGTAGGGAGCTCTTCGACTGATGACCATTGTTGGATGTATTTCATTAAGCCAGCCACCTATTCCTTCAACTCCTCCTTGGAAATCTTATCTTTGTGCATTTGGTGCACAATGGTGGTAATGGATCCTTGGAGATGGTCAATCTTTTTCTCTCTCGTCGTTGTTCCCAAATTGAGGGTAGAAACATTCTAGCTTACCCCCTCTTCTCCCACAACTGGAGTGGTTATCTGCATAGTTCTGGATATGCATACATCCATTGTCAGCTAAGATATGACCTTTGGCTTCTTCTCTTTCTTCGTGCTTATTTGGGCTCAAGCCAAGATGGCTTCCAACCTTGCCCTCAGATCCTTTTGGGTTGGAGTTTTATTTTCTAGCTACTTCTCAAGCCATTCAAGCATCTGAGATGCTCCTTTTGGTGATTCATGATCACCTTCTTCCTCACATGTGTGTTGGATTTCAATTTCTTTGTTCCCTAGAGCCTCTTGTTCTATCCTTTCTCCTTCTTCTTCATTAGAATCCTAAGTGAAAATGGTTTCTTTTCATGGGGATTCGGTAGCTGCATGTTCCTTGGGCTTTCCCCCCCTTTGATGGCTTTCTCTTCTTCTTGGTCATGCCCATGTTCTTCATGATGTTCCTTTCCTGGGCTCTTATGGGTTTCAGTCTCTTCTTTAGGTTTGTCTTCTTCTTCTTGCTCCTCCTTTTCCTTTTTTGCATTCTTCTCCTCATCGGAGGGCTACCCCTCTACTTCCTCTCCTACATTATTGATTTGTTGAGCCAACTCCTCTTCAAGGTCTGGTTCAAAATTTTCTAAAATATATTTGGTACCCAGCTCTTCAGTTTCCTTCTTAGATGACTGTGTTTCTTCCTTCTCTCCCTCACATACCACTTTATCAATTACAAGATGCTAGTACTTGAGATGCTCATGGTAGTCATCTTCCTCCTCTTCTAATTCTTTTGTTACTTCTCTTTCTTTCCACTCCAATTCTTCTGATATTTCCATAGTTGCTTTCATTTTTGATGGCTTAGTTGGAGGAGGAGTGGGAAGATTTGCAACAAACTATGCCAAGGCACCTTGTATGGACAGGTTCATTAATACTCCAAACGACTCTGTTTGGATATTTTGCATGTGGTGAGTGAAGGCCTTCAGGAGTGGTAGAGAATGCATTGGCATTATTGTTGTAGCCAGTGGAAGAGATGTTGACGAAGACATGGAGGAAGAGGAGAGCAGAGAGGTAGTGACAAAGGAAGAGTCTATTATCATTACTTGTGTAGTAGGTGGGGTGGAAGCAAGATGGACTAAGATATCGACCACGGGTGAAGAAGTAGCAACTACTTCCTGAGAAGCAAGTAGTGGGGCAGCAGTGGTGATTGTGAGAATGTTGGTCGCAAGTGGGGACTTTGGTTATTCGACCTCTAGTTTTTCTCCTTCATAGAGCGGGTCCTCTTGGATGGTAGGCATTTTCGTGAAACTACCTAATTTATTTAGTTTCTTGGAAGGTTCTCCTTCTGAAGCCTTTCTTGCATACACCTTAGGCTTGGTTTGCCTTTCAATCATTTCTTTCCTCTTCCTCAACTTGGTGGCTGGAGGATATTTTGAAGTTTCTCTAGTCAGGCCAACAGCTATCCCACTATCAGTTTTTCTTTTCAACTCATCCTCAAGTTCCCCATATGTCAGGGTGACCACTTGTAGCTTCAATTGGGTGATCTTCCCATTAATCCATTCTTTTGTTCTTTCCTTGATTGGCTTCATCACAATATTGAGGTCATTGACCTCTTCTCCATTCTAGTCAATTAACGACAGTAGGAGATTGGAAACTACACCATATTGAGGATCAACCACTATTTTTCATCCTCCACCACTTGATCTGGCACAGGGAACAAGTTGAACTTCTCCATGAAGTACAGATTCATGCACATGTAGTGCCTTATTCACACTTCTTTGTCATCTTTGCAGTTGGCCCAAAATTCATCAACATCATGTATGTCGGCATGTTCAACTGTGACCATCTTTCTAAGTTTGTTGTAGGGGTCCATCTGCGATCGAGCAGTATAGAGATCTAGGTGGTATTCCATGAGTTCTTTATCTAAATGGTCTACACACTGGGATGTGTGGAGCTCATACATCCCTTGGCCAATGGAGAGGGGATAGGGAATCCTCGCCTTATGTTTGCTACTTAGGAGTGCATGTGCACGCTGCAGCTGTCGAGAGAGTTCTAGCAATATTATTCGGTCATTTGGGCACCTAGGCAGCTTGTATGGTTTCTCTGAGAAAATTTTGACTCGGATGTATGTGAATTTAGGGAACTATATAAACAAGAAGCCAAATTGGTGGATGTAATCATTGGCACTATTGGAGACTATTATTTTGAAGTCACCCCCTAGCAATCTAATAATATGACCTATAAAAGCATCATTGTCTCTGCAATAATCCCTCTTGAAATTCTTGTATTGAAGCTGAGGGTACCTGTCATAGACCTTTAATTCCCTACCTGGAACCTCATCTGGAGTCCTAAAAAAGCATCTATATTGCATCTAATCAGCCAACAAATAAACAAGGTATGAAATCATGTAGAATCATGAAGTCTTCTTCACAGCCACAAATTGCTCGTGCAAGCAATTACTAATTATTCCTTCCTAGTAGAATTTGGTTTTTCCTCGAAGGATCTCTTCCACAAAATATAATATCCATTCCTACAAGTAGGAAACATTTGGAAGGCCCATAACTCTTCTTAATAGGGTTACCAGTTCATGGTAATCCTCATAGAAGTCGCTACAGAAGAGCTCTTGGGGTACCTTAGCTACACTAACCCTCTTTTCTTTTAACCAATACTGATTGATTATCCTTTTGCACTTGATGGGGTCTGAATCCCACATCTCCTTGGCATCTTCTTTGGAGGCTTCCTCCATCTCTTTGAATGTAGGGATATGAAAATCCTTCCCTATTGATTTGGAGGACAAATCAGCCAAAACATTCGACCCATCTCTATCCATTATTGCTCTATACTTTGGTTGATATGCCTCCCTGTAGACCATTGCAAGCTTAGGAGCAATGAGGGTAGGTGGGAAACCAATAGCGGCCAACCCACTATTTTTTATCTTTCTCACATTTTCTGTTGTGGGGTTGATCCTGACCCTTTGCTTGAATTCATTGATATCTATGTGTCTGATATTTGTATCTAAGACCTCTTTCCAAGCTATGTTGACCTTGGAGTTGAGGGGTTCCCCTTGGAACTTGTACTTCATTTGATCTTTATCCTCTTTGTCTCTAGGTGCTTTGGCTGACTTCTTTCCCTTGTGTTTCTCCACAGCCGCCTTCGAAGGTCCTGCACCTGGTTCCATATATCCTGCGGGCGAGAGAGCAATATGCACATTCAAGTATCAAAATGATGGGAAAGCTATCCAAAATCCTACAAAATGATATTAGATAAGATAATTAACCTTTTAAACATCCTAATATCTCTTATAGATCAACATCAACCTTTCATAGGAGGGAGTTACAACAGTTCGGGCCCAGGGGTATAGACTTCCCTCGGGTAGTGGTTGTTCTAAAGTAGCTATAGGAGGGATGAAAATTAGGGAACGAAGACCCACCTTAAGGTTTGGTCATTATCTGGGGTCCACTAAGGGGGAGGAACCATTTTGGCATGTGGGTCAAGGTCGTTTTGAAGTTTGGAGATGTTAAGGTCATATTTCAGGCACGCGGGTGCAGCAGGCTGCTGGTTGTTTGGGGTTTGCCGCTAAAACAAACCTGGGAAGATAGCGGCCTATGAGTGGAGTTCCACCATGTGGGACACACAAACCTAGAGGATGGCATCATAATGCACTCAAATCTTTAGTCATTGTGGGCCATAAGGTGTGGGTGGATGATGGGTGATGGCTGTTCGAGATGGCAAAGGCCAGATGGTAGTCCGGCAGGAGAAACCAGAAGCATCGGGTCTATAGAAGGATTCATTTTTCTTGTTTATCACCAGTTGGTCCAAAGGCAGTGGCTAGTCTAGGCCCCAAAGGGTAGAAGGTGCATCATTAGGGGTCGTTCGAGATGGCCAAACCACCCCAGTGGCCTGTGGACAAAAGTCCGTGAGGAGGGGCCCATAAAAAGGTTTACACTTAGTCGTTTAAAAGCACAAAAAGGGATCGATCGATAGAGGGGAAGTCGAGAATCAACCACTGGGGAGGTGTCAGATTCTTTCCATTTGGATAGTCATTATGGCGGTGGTGAAAGGGATGCGTAAACCTGCCTGACCGAACCCGTACAAGGTAGGTTAATCCTGCTAAAAGTTTGGGTGGCGAAAAAGGCCATGAAGTCCGATGAGTAGACCCCTAGGCTCTAAAAGAAAATTGATATGGAATAACCAAGATGGACTTCCACAAGCAAAAGTATGCAGAGTTAAGCCCGCATCATCGAGACTTTGAGATTATGGCAGAGTTTGAGTTTGTTGGGTGATTGATAGGGCGGGGTCCGTGCATTGGAAATTTGTTATCAAATAGTTGTTTGGAACGACGAAGTTTAAAAGGTGCTCTAAGGGTTGAAGTACATGGATGCGGACCCGAGAAGGTCAATGGATGCCCATTCAAGTTTGTGAATTCAACAAAGTTCAAGGCGGCCAAGCAGAAGGAGACTCCCTTGGGGGTAGACCCGATGGAGGAGTTCGTCATTTCAAGTTTAGACATGTTTCGAAGGATGGCAACAACAATGACTATAGTGCAGACCTATAGAGTTTGATTGATCTAGTTAACAAATAAAAATGGAGAGTTCAAGTTCATGACGCAGCCGACTAGATGATTTTCTCCAAGTTTTAAAATTTTAAGAGGTGGGTTTTGTGTGCCTTAGTTTACTCTGGTTATCTATCAAGTTTTCTCCCTTCAAATTTATCAATTTTACATAGAAATCAAGGAAATCTTGAAATAGGGCTTGCAGCAGAAAACCAACCTTTAGAACTTGATGAAATTGTTTGACCAAATAGCTAGCAATGGCTAGGGATTGGCAAATGCACTCAACAGGCGAGATGGCAGCATTTTCAAGGCTCTCTGACTCGCTCTAAACAACTAATAGGATGAAAATGATAGCTCAGAAGGGGCTATTTATATATTTTTCATCATTTAATGCCCCTCATTAATGATCATATAGAGGAACTTGAGGTTGGTGATCAGTCATTTGAAAATGGCTGCAAGAAGGGCGGAATCCGATAGGCGGACGACAACTAGACGTTGGCTACTCGGGCACTTGGCAAGGAAAATGACACTGGAGGTTGTGGGTTTTGTAGGGTAGAAGGGCATTGAACAATGGATGTTTGGAATAGCTAGGAGGTCAAGGAAACCCACATGGGGCAGCCCTCAAGGGTGGACCCACCAGGCCCCAAGGACACCAGTTCAAAAGGGTGAAGGAAAATGACCAAGGGAGTTCCACGAAGGCCAAAAGCCTTGAAAATTTGAAGGTGGAGAAACATGGCCAGCTCAAGATGACTTCTCTAAATTTCATTGACCATCCAACACACAAAATAGGGGGGCACACAAAACAAGGTAGCAACAAACATGGCCCAACGAGGCAAAAAGAAAGAGGGTCCTGGTTCTGAATGGGGCGTGTCTATTGAGGGCACAACAAATGGTAACTCTACTAGATAATGCCCCTAATCGTTCTAGGGATAAGTGTTCATTCAAAACCTAGAATCTTTGGTTTTGCAGACCATAAGCCTATTTCAAAAGGTGAACTAAAAGGCTCGAGAGAGAATAAAAACCTTAACTAAATCAGATCATGAGAGGATCTTGGAAGTGTGTGTGAATAGTGAATTCATTTACCCTCCTTAGAGACTATAACCAATGGCTCCTAATCTGGCCAAACAAGCTACATTAATCACCTGACTCCAAAAGTAACCTGTACATTACCCCATTTCCAATCAAGCATCCATAACCCTGATGGAGTTGTCGTTGTGATCCCATGAACATTTCTCTACTGCCAGCTAGGCATCCATATCCTTGGTAGAGTTTTCTGCACACCCACATGGTTGCTTGATTATCAACACTTCTTTCTTTCTTTATTTTGTATTATTTTCATGTTACTTCTTTTATTCAACTGTGTAAGCATTAAAGCTTACAGTGGGTTTGGAACCACAGTGGTCATTGAAGCATATTTAAGATTTTTTCACTTTCCTTGCTTTCATAACAACCATTATACACTTTTGTAGAGGCAATCAGTCTATTTCGTGTAGGATCCAAGATGAGCATGAAGGGATTCAATAAAGGGTTGAGTTCTAAGTCAAGCATGAGTTCAAATAAGGAAACTACTCCATAGTAGCAATAAAATTCCAATGATTAAGAGTGAACCGTTTGTTGAATGAGCATGACCACCACATCAAGAACAAAGAGACACCCTTGTAAAGACAAAAGTGGCTAGGAAATAAGAAAAAAAAAAGCAACATGAAGCAGTGAGACAAAAGAAAATAACAAGCAACCTAAACTAACCCTATATACAAGTATTTATAGGAGCAACTCAAAAGAGCTCAAGCTTGGAAATAATGCTTCAAGTGTTTCCTGTTGACAGGCAACAGGACATCTTCACCAGTTAAGGTCTTGAGGTGGAAAGCATTATCTCCAAGGATTTCAGCAATCTGAAAGGGGCAAAGCTAGAGCTTGTCAAATTTTTCATGTCCCTCTTTCTTCTCATTGGCCTTGTCCTAGCATAAGACTAGATCAACAATTCTAAAGTCATTGACTTTGGCTCATCGATTGAACCATCTTTTGAATATGCCCTGGTGTTTGGAATTTTTTTCAATGGAATGGTCACACACTTCTTCTAAGTGTAGCAGTTTAGCTAAGCGAGCTTCTCTTTGATCCCCTTCATAGAAGTCATTGATAAATTGAAGGGTGGGGATTTTTAGGTGAATTGGGTGTAATGCAAGGGAGAATTGCACAAGACAACAAGAAGATTAGAAATAAAGCAATACTAAAATCTAAGATGCAAATCTAAATTTTAAGCAACAAAAGAACAAGGAAGTTAAAAGCGTAATTAAACTGGAAACAATCTCACCAATTTCCGAGATGTATTTCCATGATTCATCTCGATTTCCCTTCTCCATTTTGCTTGTGTAGTATAATTGCCCTCAGTTTCCGCGTAAGTTCATGCAAGTATATTCTAGAATGGTGATTATGCAAAATATCAAAGATTCAAGACAAAGGAGTGCTCTCAAAGTCATAAGAATTCATAGAGAGATTGGAATGAAAAAGAATGACAAAATCAATTTATAGAAAATTGATTATTGAGCAACAGTCAAGATTGAAAGACCAGCAGTTGGTTGAGGTGTGATTAGGCGTGCATTAGATAGCTGATTGATGACATAGGTGATTCGAATTAGAAATTAAAGATTAAATAAATAATTTAATCTTCAGTTCGACATTCGAAAACATAAGAAATATCTTTGCATGACAAAGATGAAGATTGATTATAATGACTCTCTGTTCGAACACACGCACAACACTTAATTAATTAAATAAGAATATTTAATTAATCCGCATGTACACGCAATTGAGTTAGAACTAGACAATTGACTGACTTGACGAAGAGATTACTCGAGACAGCCACTCAGACATTAAATCAAGAGATGGCAAGGTGATTAAAATATAGATGTCTAATTAGGTTAAAAGTGAATACTTAGATAACTACACAATTATCTAAAATATAGAAAGAATAGATTAAAATAGAATTTATGAGATTAAATAATTCATTTAATTCCAAGGCTGATATTAGAAGAATAATTAAAATAAATAAGATTTATTTAATTAAATGATGAAAGGGATTTAAATGAATAATTAAATAAATAAAGAATTTATTTAATTATAGTTGAAGTATGATAAGGAGTAAATTAAATAAGAATTTATTTAATTTGACAAGAAGGATAAGGTTAATTAGTAACATAATTAAATAAAAAGCGTTTATTTAATTAATGAGATAGAATAAAGAAAAGTGTGAATTAATTAAATAATTAAGATTATTTAATTAATAGAAGAAGATAATATTAAAGATTGAATTAATTAAATAATTAAGATTATTTAATCATGACCATGAAGAATACAAATTACGAAGACTATAGAAGTCGCAGGCTTAAAACCAGATTTCGGTGTCTACATTTGCCCCTCTTTGATACAATGTCGCTTCGGCTTTGTGTCAAAGAAAATCGATAAAAACATGCCCCAATAATGCTCTAGATTAGAATAGGTGAAGGTATGCCCCCTCGGGAAAATTAACAAATTTTTAAAAGGTGCAGAGAAATTTGGAAATGCTCTCGATTAGTCCAGAGGATAGGCAAAAATGCAGTGGAGTGGACGGAATGGAGTTCGGAAATGGGAGGGACGGGTACGGGATGATGAAAAATGGAAGTTTACATGGCCAGTAGGACAGTAATGCCACCTAAGCCCTAGGTATATATTGGAATAGGGTTGAAAAACTATTCATTTGCACCCACCTAGCTTAGAAATTTGAAAATTTGCTCTGACTTTCTAGCAAGGATGTCTCCAGTTCCAGCCACTCACCATTGCGCATACAGGATTCAGACATTCCAGAGACCAGCCGGCGCAGACCCCCCAATATGGACCTAAAACTTGCTTTTGAAATTTCTCATTTTCGCGCATTTTAATGCATTTATGGTAGATTTTGCATATGCGTCACTTTAGGTAGGAGCCGCATATGCATGCACGAAGGACGCATGTGTATGCGGAAAACCGCATTTGTAATTTAACGCCAGTCGCTTAGAATAGGTTTTCTGCGGTTAACCGCATTTGTTGATTTCTGCAACGCATTTGATTTTTTTGAATCGCATTTGTATTAGAATAGCCGCATGTGTAAATTTAGAAACGCATGTGAATTTTCTGCAGCGCATATTTTATTTTGCAACGCATTTGACTTTTGTGTGACGCATGTAATTTTATGAGACACATTTGTAATGTAATGACGCAAATGAAATTTATGAACCGCATGTGTTGAAAAGCGATGCATATGAAAAAGAATGACGTGTGTGCAAAAGAACGACGCATTTGCATTTCATGTAGTATAATCATGTTGCACTAGAATAGATAATTGAGGTTAACATGAGGCATGTATAATGTTGTTGCAGGTTGTATTAGACACGATATACACACGGGAGTCTAGACCCACCACCTTCTGATTCAGAGACAGCTTGCGGCCGCCCGAGCGACGGACTCTATGGCATTTGGGTTTGTTGCATGTGACTGATATGCCCCAGATTCGGGCAAATCGGGGGCTACTAACAGCGTTATGTGAGAGGTGGCACTCGGAGACATCATCCTTCCACCTACCGACTGAAGAGGCGATAGTGACATTAGAGGATGTGTATAGGATACTTAGACTACCGATTAGAGGCACATGGGTGGTCTATGATACTTAGAGGGGGATTGCTGAGATGTGCAGATATTACCCCCATGCCGACGTTAGACAGCTAGGGGTTGATGACTATGAGATTAGGTGGCGGGTATTGGCCCAGAGATATAGACAGTTGGACTGTCTAGTAGCGACATTGATAGGCGGTATAGTACTGCCTAACCGCCGAGGTCATGGGTTTCCTGTGGGATGGGGGGAGATGTTAGTGGGCATGCTCGAGCAGCGAGTTGTATATGCCTGGGGTTCCTGTTTACTTGGGATGTTGTACTTCCACCTACATAACATTGCCTATAGAGAGGCATAGTCGATGAGATGTGGTACCATGCTCCTGATGGTATGGGTGTGGGAGCATATTGCTATTTTCATACCACCTGTTATAGTAGACCTACCTCATGGAGCGCCATACGCCTTTCGTTATGTGGGGGCGACCACACAGCATCATATTGGAGACACAAGCTACTTCAGACACACTATAGATACGATGCAGGAGTTCACATGGAGACCATACCTGGGCTGCGAGGTGTGGTTAGATGAGGGCGAGCACTTGCCATTTTGTCGACAGGCATAGTACTTGGTGGGACGGACAGTGTCTCATGTACATATTATAGAGCGACAGTTGCCAGACCGGGTTTTGAGACAGTTTGGAGAGGTACAGGATGTACCTCGAGGGAGAGCAGAGTTTTCCAGGTCCTCACGAGAGGTCCTGCTATGGGGGCCAGAGATTCCAGTGGCCACGGCAGAGGCAGAAATTGATGGTCTACAGGAACTTCCATGGGATGGAGGGACGGAC
The DNA here is from genome assembly GCA_007258455.2 of Sequoia sempervirens. Taxonomy (NCBI): domain Eukaryota; kingdom Viridiplantae; phylum Streptophyta; class Pinopsida; order Cupressales; family Cupressaceae; genus Sequoia; species Sequoia sempervirens. Next base: position 2,000 of record VDFB02175215.1, on the reverse strand, counting down.
GAGCAGACCCAGGGACCACGCCTGAGTACGATCAGTGGTGGGCAGCACACAGGCCGATCCCCTTGACAGACCCAGATCAGCCAACACCGATAGAGCGGCGTGGGACAGGTCTTAGAAGCAGACGAGGCAGAGGGAGAGGCCGAGGAGACAGAGGAGGCCGTGGTGATGGAGGGGATGATGGCAGAGGTGGACGGTGTGGAGGCAGGAGAGGGAGGCGTGGTCGGTGGGGACGAGGACCAGCCTTGTCATCGATCCAAGAGGAGGGAGGAGGAGAGGAGGATGTGGCTATGTTAGATGTGGCCAGAGGTGGAGAGGAGGATGTAGCCAGAGGTGGTGAGGAGGCACAGTTGGCGGAGGAAGTCATACCAGATATCCCAGAGATCCCGGCAGAGGGGGAGGCAGGTGCCGAGGAGGCAGGCAGAGAGGAGACAGAGATTGACGCTCTGGGGTTGTTAGGTGCCTACCAGGAGGACGATGAGGAGGAGGATGATCACGAGAGGGAGATTTGAGATCAGATCCTGGAGGAGCTGGACGAGGAGGAGGATGGGAGAGACAGGGCCCGACAGGATGAGACAGAGGTAGAGGAGCCCAACATAGATATATTGCGAGCCCAGGTTGCCTCCTTGGAGGAGCAGATGAGAGTATTGATGGCCGAGAGGGATGCCTATCAAATGGAGAGGGATAGAGCCTTGATGGACAGGGATCAGGCCATAACCCGGCGGCAGGAGACTGAGCAGAGGTTCACAGAGCTCAAGGCATTATGTATAGGACCATCAGCTGCATTCGCCAGAGAGTTGGTCAGAGCCGGAGAGAGGGAGAGATACTACCGAGACCTATATGAGGCAGAGGTTCCCCTTGAGAGACGGGCTCCTAGTTTTTCAGCGGTACACAATAGCAGGTCCCAGACCAGGACCCACACACGGACAATGAGTACAGAGGGAGTAGATCAGCCACGTAGAGCAGGGCCATATGACAGACCTCCTTTAGCGCAGAGATTCGCAGGTTCACATCATCATTCCCCCACACACTCCCGGCATGATGGCAGTGGTAGCTCAGGATAGGGGTACCGTTTATTGAGACATTGTATTTTGATCCTATAGCCTTCAGGCTTCCATGTATTATTGTTACATTATGACATTGTGATGTGACACATTTGAGCGATATATATATATATATATGATTTTGGTGGTGATTCTCATGATATGCATGTTTATGTATTGATTATGCAATATTTATTCATACATGTGATGTTTATATGATATGCCTATGTGATGGATGAGTATATGTTTTTTATGGTGTTTATGCAACTAATGAAATAATGTTTGATTCTATATGATGTATGCAATTTATGATTATGGGATGCAATATGATGTGAATATGTATGATGGATACTACATGTATGTTATACAGATGAAATGTGATGCATGTATTTACAGTTGCTTCGTACATGGAATGCTTATAATATGCTTATCAATTGTATGGTTGTTGATGATTATCTATTATGCCATGATGATCTAGATAAAACCTATGCCTATATGTATGAATGTTTCTAATATGTATGTTGATGCAGGATGATATATAATGTTTTGTGTCACAGGACTCCGTCATAATGCAAGAAAGAAGAACTGTTAGTACGGAAAGAAAGATCATCAAAGAATGAAGGAGAGAAGATAAATATTAGTATTAGGAATCTTCGATATTTTGTCGTATCACAAAAGGTATTGCACTTTATCATCATTGGGCGGGACTAATACAAATAGAGAAAAACACCATGATATGACATAGATCAAGGTGTGCAAGGCCATCCACTTGCTGATAATAGATAGTCGTAGACAAGGATTGTCATTAACTCATACTAAGGACACAAGTTGCCCTAGTCTTTTTGTCAGGACAAACCATAGACAACAAACAAAGTTAAAGATGGGTCATGAGACGTCATTGCTCCTCTAAATCCTTCATGGGACATCCTTGAGGAAACTAGTAATCATGACTCAAAAAAT
>VDFB02175212.1:0-27828 GCA_007258455.2 Sequoia sempervirens | reverse complement strand
GATGCATGCACTTGTAAAAAATGCTAAAAAAGAAACAAAAAAAATCGTTGGGCAAGGAATACTAGATCTGAAAACTACACCTAGAACCTCTCAAATTAGCCAAAGAATCCCAAATTTCTTTTGTCAAACCCTTGCTCCCTTTTTTCTTCAAACATGAACAAGCTATAGTAGATCCAACTCTGATACCATGTAAGATTTGATGAAAAACAAATCTATTAAGCCCAAGAAACCTGCATGCAAAAACTTGTCACAAGGAAGAAATCTATAGGAAACAAAACAAGGGTTTTTCTCTGACAATATGCAAGAATGTATTATCAGACTGAAAAAATAACATCAAGAAGTGAATACAATACAAGAGATCAATCCTTATAAAAGGAGATCAAAATGGAAAGGAAAACCTAACCCTAAGGTGAGTGCATTTAATAATTAATATTAATTATTAAATGACTAATATATGTGCATAAAGTGAAGTCTTAAGAGGAGAGTAAAGTTAAATAATTACTTTACCCCCAACAATAAAACCTAGATCTGATCAACATTAGGATGGACAAACGATTAAAGCTTGATTTGATTCTCTTTCCTTTTTTTTTTTTTCTCTATTTCATTTTCATGTGTATTCCTTTGTGCTTATGATGGTTTGTCATGGGATCATAATTCTGGGAGCTTGATCATCCATCTTGATCATTTTAATATCATCTTGTTATTATTAGTTCATTGGAACTCCTCTTGAGATGCATTGATCTACTTTCATGTGATTTTGAAGCAAGTTCATCCGCTCACTAAAGTGGGGGCTAAATGTGGACACCGAAAAAGTAACCCTTCTAATTTTTCTTCTTGTTTAGGCTCTTCTTGTGATTTTGGCTTAATTTTTCCTTGATTAATGTTGTAATGTGAATAACACATTCACATTAGTTCTTGGGCCCTTGTAAACTGAATAAAATGCATGTCTTGTAAAAGTGTTGTAAATGACTTTCAACTTTTCTAGGATCTTATTATTATAATTCACATCTTTTTATCATTTACCAAGCCTTATTTAAAAGTGTTGTAAAGTGTTGTAACAAAATTTTATGCTTTTCTAGGCTCGTCATCAATAATTATACCTTTCTTATGCTTTAATTAGCCCTATTTTATGACTACATGCCTTACTTAAGTGTATTTTTGAGAATAAACCCGATAAACATTATTTAAAGTAAATTAATTTTTGACACCCAATTAAATTCCTTAAGTGGAACCCATTAACCATGAGGGGAAAATGAGTCCCCTTTGGCAGAAAAGTAAAAATAAATTCAAAATATTGGCATGTTTTTATTGTCTAAGACTTAAGGTCGGCTAGTGATGTAGTATCTTTGGGAATTAGGGCATAATTGTGTATAAATAAGGATTTTATACTCATATTTATACCCCAATCATTCAAGAATTCAATCAATCATTCATTCAAGCATCCTAAGCATCTTCACAAGATTATTCATGCATTTTGGAGCTATTACTTTCATATCTTCAGATTTGTACTTCAAGGGTTTGGTGAGTTCTAGCATTTTCATGTTGTTCATTCATCATTCTCTTTACTTATTTCATTTCATTTTCAAGGGTTTAATTACGAACAAGGGGTTTGACCAAGGAAATCCCCTTTTCTCTAACCCTTCAACTATTTTCCCCTCTCTTTGCATGTGATTTACAAGTCTTGTTTGCTGATCTGTCAAAGAGAAAAAGTGGAAATTTTTTCATTAATTTGTTAAAGCTATTCAAAGTGATCAAAACCATAAGAGAAGCTTGGAGAACACTTACAGGTCAAATTCTGCAGTTTCATACCTAGATTTGTATCAGAAGCAGAAGTGCAGATTGAAGACTATAGTTTCTTGTTCCGAATTTCCCAAAACCCAGAAGTGGACTAATTCACCATTAGTGGTGAATGAGTCCCACTACATAGGCTGAAAATAGGAATTTTGTAGATCTGAGTACCCAGTTGCCTGAAACATGTTCTGATCAATTCCTCTTGAAATTGGACTAATTCGCCCAGCTTGGTGTATGAGTCCTCGTTGGAAGTAGTAGTGAATTTTCCAAGATTCCAGACCTTCATTCCATCCTTATCTAGTCTTTAGGTACACACTTCAATTCTCATAAGTTTTTGTTATAGTTTACTTGCATTTTTAGGCCTTTTTTGCATACAACACTATGTTTTCAAACATTTTCATTTTTCCAAGTTTACACTTGGTGGCGAACCCCTTTCTTGTTTTCATTCATCTCCAAGGATACCTTATAGTCAGACCTTACATCCTTCATTGGGTTTAGGTCTCTAAGGTACTCTTGAGTGTGGATATTGTGAAATTGGATCCCTTCCTCCCTATTCCCTTTAAGTGTGGATAAGGAAGTGAAGCACCCTTTTCCATTGTCCACATAAATGTTAATCCTATGGATGAAATGGTAGGGGTGATAGATGTTATCCCTTTTAAGGGTCGACCTAAGAGCTCTCTTGATATTTCTTTCTCCTCTAAGGATATAATTAAACATCTATCCGATGGGCCTCTCTACATAGCCAATCGTATCTATGACAAGCCCACTAATGGGATACTAATAGATCTCGCCTATGGAGGGAATGTGATCATTGAGGAATTCTTAGTATTACATGAAATTTATCAAGATGCCTATGATAAACTAAAAGCATGGATCAAGAAACATAATGGCTTTGTGTGCCCTACGATAGGATCGATCATCCTTCCATTATAAATAGGACCAAAAACATTAGATTTCACATTCTCCATCATCGCGCAGTTGGACCAATTTCATTTGAGGCTAGGCCATCCATGGCCTCACTCAATGAAAGTTGTCCTTTCGGTTATACACAAATGCTTAAAGTTTCCATTTGATAATGAAATATTCACTGTTCACTATAGTGACTTTAACCCCTTGTATTCCAAAGGAAACTTTTCCTTAGAAGACTTTTGGCCTAAGCTCATGGAGCCTATAATGCCACAACAAGACTTCTTTTTCATAGCTTACCAAAAATTCAAAGCAAAGAAAATAATAGAATTGTCTCTCTGACACATGTCCCCATCTACCTCTGACACTCCCATCATAGAAAAAACCATGCTTCAACCCAAATAATAACCAAACAACCAGGATATACCAACAACAGAAACTTCACCTACATTGTCCAAAAGACCATGAGACAATGATAGCAACCACATCATTCCTCCTCCAATAAAACAAGTTTACAAAGAAAAAGAGAAAGTGGATGACCAACCTCCTATGGTTCCTTCTGTTCCTCTCCTTACAGAAGAAAAGAAACCTATGGTTGATCAACCCGCTCTTACACAAACACAACTTAAAAATAAAACTGAAAGAAACAAAGGTGCTCAAGAGTGTAGACATAGACATCATGCACTTTCTCGCAAGTTACATGAACCTAACAATGAAAATAAAAATCTAAACTTAACCAAAGCAATGCACGATAATCCTTCCCCCCAACTACCACAAAATGATCCAATACAACAATCACAACAAGAGTTGTACTCTTCATCGGATATTATCATTCTTCCCCCTATTGTGATTAACTTGGATGATGAAGAGGTGCATAATGAGTTGAACATATTATTTTCCTCTTCCATGAGCTTAATTGAGACATCTCCTATACAAAGTGATGAACACGGTACTTCTCCTAGTTTGAAACTTGCACTTGTCCCCTTAGCTAGCCATTTTCCTTTTGAGTCCAATGAACATGATTGGTAGGTAGATGACTTGCTCGACAATTGACTTGAATTTGACTTACTAGTCTTTCACATTTTCTTTTTCTTTTTCTTTTGTGTGATTGCATGTGCATAATTTGATCACCCATGATGTTCTGTTTGATTTTCTTTATCTTTGTGAAATTCTGATTAAATTTCCCTATCTTAATTCTTTATCTTTCACTTTGTCGAGGTTCTCCTTTGATGATGTAAGGAACGACCTTCATCGTATCCTCTTCCATGCTGGACCTAAAAGTTGCCTTTTATTTTTCTTTACCTTTTATTAATTTATCTTTTAATTCTTTTGTTTTCCTTTAGATGATCGGCGCCAAGACAACTTATGTCTCTTTTATGTTGTTGACCTGTGTTGATTTATTTATTTTTCCTTTTCATTTTCTCTCTTTGCCTTTGTCTTGTGTTTTCCTTTTGGGGATGATGCAAGGCATCAAGACACCCTATTTCTCTTCCATGTTGACCCAAAAGGATTTCTTTTTCATTTTCTCTTTTCACCTTTGTCTTGTGTTTTCCTTTTGGGGATGACACAAGGCACCGAGACACCCTATGTCTATTCCATGTTGACCCAAAGGTTCCTTTTCTTTGTTTTCACTCTCTTTGTGTCATTCTTCTTGTTCTATGTGTATTTGGGGAATGATGACAATTCTAAGCTCCTTAAAAAACATTGTAGCAATAAGCATACTGACCCCAAATCCATAGATCCCTTATTTGTTTGGTGTTTTCATTATGGGGGAAACCCCTTCCTTTTATTTTTCCTTTCCTTCACATGGCATAGCCTTACTTGGAAACATATGACTTGGCATAGGTCTTTTCAAGTTGGCTCTCATGTCTTCTTTCTTTTTTGCATTTTTCATTTACTACTTTAAATTAATTGCTCATAGTATGGTGTGTAGAAATTCATTTGAAGTGGGAGCATACATTGGCATTATTCTTTTGCATTTTTTCTTTTTCCTAGTTATTAGTGCACCCTTCTTGCTTCTTATGATGCATTTGTTTCTATTCTTTGATTGGTCCTCTCTTGGATCTACATTAGGCACAATGTTCCCTAAGTTAAAGACCTCACATAAACTAAGCAAGACTCCTTTGAAAATTCTTTGCATGTTTCATTTTTCATTTTTTATATGGCCACCTTGCATAACACAGCCTGCATGCCTATGGTTCCATCGCATTTGTTCATGAGCTCCAAGCATACAAAGTTTTTCTTGTCTCATGAAGCTTGAAAAGTCATTTTATTTTGTGGCACCTTATTAAAGTCATCAGGAGGTATAACTTTTGTGTGGTTGAGTGGGAATCCCATTCTGAGGCATGAATTTCCCCATAGCCACCTGTGTGTGTGACTACATACCAACCATGAGTGTATGTTTCTCACCCTTTTAGGCCTTCTCACCCATCGAGAAACCATGAGTTTTGTTGCCTCAGAGTGAATATGTGTTTTCTAGAAAAACAACTTAGATCTGATCCACATCATGCTGGACAAATAGTTGAAGCTTCATCTGATTCTTTATTTCCTTTTTTCTCTTTTTCCCTTCTTCATCTTTAGCATTGTATGCTTGTGCCTTGGTCTTGTTCTTGATATCATTTTCATGTGTGTTCCCTTGTGCTTATATTGGTTTGTCATGGGATCCTGATTCTAGGGGCTTGATCAACCCTCTTGATCATTGTCATCTTGCTAGAATTGGTTCATTAGAACCCCTCTTTATGTCCATTGATCTACTTTAGTGTGAGTTTGAAGCAAGATTATCCTCTCACTATTAAAGTGGGGGCTAAATGTGGACACCAAAAAAGTAACCCTTCTATTTTTTCTTCTTGTTTAGGCCCTCCTTGTGATTTTGGCTTAATTTTTCCTTGATTTAATGTTCTAATGTGAATAACACATTCACATTAGGTCTTGGTCCCTTGTAAACTAAACGGCATAAATGCTACCTTACTTAAGTGTTGTAAAGTTTTGTAACAGACTTTCACACTTTTCTAGGCTTGTCACTAATATAATCTAGACCTTTCTTATGCTTTAATTGGCCCCATTTTACATTTTTAGGCCTTACTTCAATTTATTTTTTAGAATAAACCCAATAAACATCATTTAAAATATCTAAATTTTGAAACCTACTCTAAATGCCTTAGGTGGGAACCATTCGCCATTAAGTATAAATATATTTTCAAGAATTATTGCATAATTAAGTATAAATATAAGGTTTTTCTACTCATTTCACCCCCAAAAAATTAATTAATCAATCACTCAAGCATTCTAAGCATTTCAAACATCTTTCACAAGAGCATTCAATCATTTTGGAGTTATCACTTTCATGTTTGCAAAATTCTACTTCAAGGGTTTGGTGAGTTGTAGCATTGCATGTTGTTCATTTATCATTTCCTTCATTATTTCTATTTCATTTCAAGGATTTAATTACCAACACGGGGTTTGACCAAGGCAAACCCCTATTCACTAGCCCCATAATAATTTTTCCCTATTTGCATGTGATTTGCAAGTCTAGGTTGCAGATTTGTCAAAGAACAAGATTGGAAAAGTTGTCATAAAGTTGTTAAAAGCTATTCAAATTTGTAGAAACCCTAAGAGAATCTTGGAGAAGAGCTACAGGTTGAATTCTATAATTTTTTGACCCAGATCTGAATCAGGAGCAGAGAAATAGACTGAGGGCTATAGTTTCCTATTTTGAATTTCAAAAAATATAGAGGTGGAATGATTCACCATTAGTGGTGAATGAGGCCCACTTCCTAGGCCTAAATAGGAATTTCGAAAATCTGAGTACCCATTTGTCTGAAACAAATTTTGACACTATTCACCCGAATAAAGACTGTGTCACCTAGCTTGGCATATGAGTCCCAGTTAGCATCAATAGTGAATTCTTATGGATTCTAGAACTCTTTTCCACCTCTCTCCAGTATCCAGGTGAACACTTCCCATATCATAAGTTTTTGTTACAGTTTACTTGCATTTCTAGGTTTGTTTGCATATCACATTGTGTTTTCAAACATTTTGCATTTTCCAAGTTTACACTTGGTGGTGAACCCCTTTCTTGTCTCAATCATCTCCAAGGATATTTTATAGTCAAATCTCTCACATCCTTTTAATTGGGTTGAGATCTCTAAGGTACCCTTGAGTGTGGATATTCTGAAATTAGATCCCTTCCTCCTAATCCCCCTTTAGTGTGGACAAGGAAGTGAAGCCTCCATTTTCAGTGTCCACAACATGAAGTGTAGATTGCTTCATATGGGGGAAAGTGGAAATTTTTAGGCCTAAGTGTTCCAATCACCTACAATGGTAATGCAGATGTAATTAGTGACAAATTACAACAATGAGTTGTTTAGGAAATTCATGATAGCAAGGCACACATGACAAGTGCTTTGAATCAAAAATATATACTATCATGTAACACGTAAATGATTCAGGTGTTTACTTCCATGTTTGAGGAATTTAGTGGTTCTAGGGAGGCTTTTGTAGATGCATCATTGAGTTCATCATTGAAGCTGGATTGTGTTGTTTTCATCAAAATTGTGTCTTTTGGCCCAAAATGAACAATATTTTTGAATAATATGAAAGTGGCTTTTTCTAATGCTAGGATCAGTTGAAGTGTCACATAGAGCTTTGTATGGTTGATGGGGACTATAATTTATAAAATACACAATTTTTGAGATTGACAATTCTAAGGGAAATCAATTTAAGAATTCGATGGCATTAAATTAGAATAAAAATTGTATGTTCTAAAATACATACATTAATCTAATCAAATATATATACTATTTAAATGTAAATGTTGTTAGTGAAAAAAATAATTTTATAAGCAAATTCCCCCATGGAAAACAAATTGTAAGAAGTCTTTAGTAAATTCCAAAAAGCAAAGTGATCAAATTCTACGATGTCAACATGAATTGTGCAAAACATCTTATAGTGGTGAAATCATCTTGGGTCTCTCCATCTTTAACTTGTAGCTCATATTGCATTGGTGCTTGATGATGACTAGTAACAAAAACACCAATTGTTCCAATAAAGTAGCTGTCATTTGATTGGATGAGCTATGAGATGGTTGTGTCAGGAATCAATCTGTGTTCTTTATAGACTTTGTCAATGGGTTCAATCTATTGAAAGGTATGAGCATTGAATCCTTTGTGATTTCAATTCAATTTTATAGAGTTTCAATGATTCAAGAACATGTGTCTTCATGGTTTATCTCCTCATAGTCGGATTGATATTCAAAGTCTCATTTGCATGGGTCATTTTTCCTGCACTTGGTGTGTTTGGGGTTTAATGTTGAATGGTAGATTTTGAGAATATTCATGATGTCCTTTTTTGATTTATTGGCATCTATTTGAGTTTTTTCAAACTAGGGAATCATTCCTTCATTAGGGTTCCTCTTTTCATTTTTCCTTGGCTAGGGCACGATGTTATTTGTGGAACTAGGGTTTAACTTCTTAATCTTTTGTGCTGAGTTTTGATTACTTCATGATGAATGGTTTGATGTGTGTATTATGAAACCCTAGTTTTATTTTGTGCCCTAATTCTACTTTTGATGGTCTGATGATTGAGAGGGCGTTGTGATAGGGTTTAGCATTTGAAACATTATAGTTTTTTGCCTAGATTTTTTCCTAGGGTCTGCCCTTGAAGTATTGTTTAAACTGGAAGGCATGAATTGAAGGTTGGATTTTTTGAAGATTGAGGAAGTAGAGATAAAAAAAAGGACTTCAAAAAATATTCCCCTAGTCTAATTCTCTAAAAGTCAATCCATTTGGAAAATCCTCACCCTCGCAGATTCTCCAAATCCATTCACCCTTGAAAATTTTGGGGTATTAGCTATATTATTTTGTGCATGAATTTAGGATAAGGGGTGGATTTGAATAATGTCTTGGTAGTTTTAGAGTGGCCTTTAAATTATTTCATGACCTTCAAAAAATCCTTCACACTGTGTATTTTCTAAAAGTCATTCCTTTCAAAAAATTCACTTGCTAGCAAATTCTTTGAATCCATCCGAGTGTGAAATTCCTGAAGTTTTGCCAATGGTAAAAAGGTGCATGAATATGATTTTTTCATTTAATGATGAGTAATCATACTTCATCCAGTAGGAATAGGTAGTTTGAATCTATGTTGAATATGACCCTATGTAAATTCCATCCCCTAGAGAATTCTCTGAGTCATATTCCTTTCAGAGAACTTGCCCAAGGACGGATTCCCCAAAAATCCTTTTAGACCTCAAATTTCCATTTTTTGTTGGATGGGAATGAGTTAAATTTTGATCTTTTTAAGATTGAAGGAATGATGTCATGATGGATGTGAAGATATTTTAACTTGTACTAGCTAGATTGTGTTACTTTAAAAAATCCACTTCCCCGTGGATTCCCCAAATGCTTGAACCTTCAAAGAATCCTCCTAAGGACAGATTCCCTGAAATCCATTCTTGATTGAAATACTCGAACAAGTGAAAACTATAAGGTTTTGTAATGCTTCATTCTATGGTTTTGTGGTGAGATTCTATGGTTTCCATGATGCTTTTTATGTTGATTATGTAATGATCATGGGTTCTCAGGGTGATTTTGGTAACATGATTTGATGTAATATAATTATGTTGAATACATTAGTGATTATTGTTTGTTTCTAATAGATGTATGTTGATACTAGTCCGACAAAGGGATCCAAAGAAAAATCATCAGAAGCTAATCCTGAGGAAATCCACACTAGGGCTGAAAAGATGAAATATGACTTTAAGGGAATTTGGCCAGAGTCCAAGATATCTCTACATGGAGTGAGATTGGTGATACAAACATGGGGCATATAGACTATGATGAATTCAAGCAAAGGATGTTTGGGGATGCACCTTCTGAGTTGGCCCAGATTATCACTAATACAAGATTATTCAAAGGAGCAGGATTTCCTCCCACCTTGATGTATCTAGAGATGGTATTGGAATGTGCCAAAGATTATGATTCAGATAAAAGAGTTATCATTGGACCTCAAGGCAGAATCATGGCTAATTTAAAAGAGGAGTCCATAGTAGAGACCTTTAACATTGGGTCACATCAAAAACTAGTGAAAACTAAAATCAAGGAAGTTGAGGATTTCTATGCAAAAGACCCTGACAAGGCATTGCTAATGATGAACAACAACTGGGTTGCCAAACCCAAATCACACTACTCAAAATTTCCCAAACAATTTCATAGAAGTGATTTCAAAGTGGAATATAATGATATGATAAATCTTTTGGGTAGAGTAATGGGGTTGGAGGATGCCTTTATATTTAGGAGTTGGATGTTCTATCATTTCTCAAATTGTGAAAAGGACACTCTACCATTGGGAAATCATTATAAGTGACAATGTATGTGAGAAATTAAGGAGTGTGCAAGACACCACGAGATTCACCATGACTTCCTACTTGGTGTATATATTGGCCAGGAAAAATAAATATAAAGGGTTGAGTTGTAGAGGATCCCTTAGTCAAGACAGAATTTTTCATATCTTCCCTCAACTTCAATTCAACACAACAAATTATAGGAGGGTAAATGATTCCTTTTTTATGTACATCACAAGGCTATTGCAAGATTCTTTACATGTAAGAATTTCAACTCAGGCCATGGAATTGATAAGGAAATATGGCCAATGGTTTATCCAACTTAAAAAAAAAAACTATAATACAGGGATCACCAGCAATACCATTGAGACTGCCTAGATATCCAACTAATAAACTCATCCTACTAGAAGTGGCTAGGCAACTGGTAGCTTTTGACACAATGCTGAAAGATATGCACAAAATAGGGCTTGGGACAAAGTTTCCTTTGATGATTGAAGTCTTGGAGGGATGTCCTTATATTCAGAGTGATCATTATGCTCAGAAGGAGATGGTACATTTTAATTTGTATTCACATACAAATAGGGATAATTTTGACCCCTATGATGTCTCCTAGAAGCAAGAAAACAAAGAATATAGGAATAAAATTCACATATAGGACTATTGGGCTAATTGTAGGGATGAATTTGAAGTGATTAGAAGAAGGTGCTCAAGTTTATCCTTGAAAATGATTAGATTGCACAAAATTACCCAAGTTCCAGACCAAGTCGATGATGATGGAGACTTCTTGCAACATCATGATTATGAGTAGTATAAGGATACACCAATTCCCCCAGTCAATTGGTCTGAAGAAGAGGTTGTGGACCTTAATTTGATCAATTCTCTCATCCTAAGAAATTCCAAACTTTGGGTGAAGCATAAGATTCTAGAGCTAGAGGCAGATGGGACAAAATTTACCTATGATTTGATGGGAGATCTTGAATCCCATTCTGAAGAAGATGAAACTACCAAGGATAATGCAACTGAGCTCCCATCAGAGGAGGAGGGAGATAAGTAAAAAAAAAATTATTAAAAGATGAAACAAAAGCCACGTTAAAGGTAAAGAAAAGAGGCAACCGGTGACCAAGGCAAGGAAGCCATCAAAGGAGATTATTGAAGAATGTGTTGAAGAGGCCCAAACCTCTAAAAAAAAGAAGGATAATGACTAAGGGCTAGAAATCAGCCAAGTCCAAAAAGGAAAAAGTCATTGAAGAGGAGACCACTCAACCTAAGGTGGTTGATATTGAGAGTTCTAGAGAAAAAAACTAGTATATGTGAGGAGAGGTTCTCCTAAACAAAAGACAACTCTAGTAGAAAGGGTGAATAAAGAGAAAAGGGTGACCACTGAAGAGGTACCTACTGATGATCTTATGAAGAGTATGGAGAAGGAAACTATAGGGGGTAGTTCTCCTATTTCATCCTTAGTTCACAATGTGCATATTAATGAAGAAGGTAATACTTCTAGTGCTCCTGGGCAGCAACATGAAAGGAGGAAAATATTCCTACTTATCCTAAAGAAGAAGTTCTAGAAGAAGAAGTCCCTACACTAAAAAGGTGTCAATTAGGTGATTTTGAGAAACACCTAGAAGAAGAAGAGACACAAAATAAAGAGACTACTTTAGAAGTAACAGTTGAAATTCCTTCCCAGGTCCCAATGAGTGAACATACTAGTTTACCCCATACAAAAGATGAGAGTGTGGATAAGCATAATGAGAATGAGGAACAACAGAAGCAAGGGGGAGATAATGTGAATATAGAAAAAATTGAAGAAATTCCTCCCAATAAATAGTCAGAACAAGATACTTCTCAAAAGGATGCAGAGACTAGGCAACCAACTAGCCCTGAATGGTTGGAAAAGAGATTGAAGTTAAAGGAAATAATTGTGGAGGATGAAACTCCAGATTGGGATAAATTCCTAGAGAGTTGGGGATAGCCCAGGGAAAGGAAAAGAGCAAGAACAATTTCCAAATTTTCCAAGGATGAATTCAATAATAGATTTATTTAGATGGCTATTCCTACAGAGAACAAGTACAAGGATGAGGTAAGACCCATAGATTACAAAGTGCAAACAATCAATTTGGGTCCCACCACAAAGGAACAAGAAAAGGAAGAATTTGAAGAGTCATATCAGACCATTTTGAGAAGGTTATACAAAGAAATCAAACAGAAGGATATGTTGCAAAAGCAACTCAAAGAAGTGTATAAATATGTTCAGCATCTTGTCAAGCCGCTGCAAGAACAAAGTAGTGAGGGGTCTTCATTCTCTAAAGAATTTTTATCAAAATAAACTATTTTAGAAATTGAAAGGTTGAAGTCATCTATAAGGGATACACAAGAATGGTAGAAAAGTGTAAGTGATGGGGGGTGATGCCATGATAGAAAAATTACTACAAATGTATGAAAAGGCATCTTTCCTTTCTGAAGATATGACACAATTTTTGCTCGATTGTAAGAATATAGATGACATCATTGTTAAAGAGTTTGAAAAAAATACTTCAAGTCCCTATAGATGTATTGAATAAGGAAGGTTCCATCACAATGGAGAATACTCATAAGGTCATGGGATGGATAAAGGATTTTAACATTAAAAAATGAACTCAAGCAAAAAGAACCAAAGAAGATCTCTAAGGCTCAAAATAAAATAAAGGAAATTTCTAATAGTTGCAGCACTTCCTTAGAGATTGTTACTGGAAGGAAGAAGCTTGGGAAGAAGAACCTGAATATTGGACATCTACATAAGTGGTGGCATGAGATGTATTCACCTGGAGACAGTGGGCCAATAGTAGAAAACCAACTGGAAGATGTTGTAATTTACATATCCAGCTTGGATAGATATTAGGGTCTTTATTCTGATTGGGAGAAAAGCTTGACTAAGTATGAGGGAGAATTAAATTCAATAAAAGAAAGGATTAATTTAATTTCAATCCCAACTCATGCTAACCTAGACGGTCTAGTACTTGAAAGTTTAAAGACATTTCTAGAAGGGAAGAATAAAAGGAAAAATGGGAGGACTAGGTTGGATGGTCTTGAGATATACGCCATCTACATCGAGCTTGCTAGGGAATGCGAATCAGTTGTGCCTTGAAATATGTGCCATAAGGAATATTTATTGTAATTTGAATTTTGGAATTGTAAAGTGTAACAAGGCCGACCTATCTGGTTGACCCAACTATAGACCCTAATTTGGGCTGACCTAAGAATGTAATGCTATAAAGGGAGGTTTACTCCTCATTTGAAATAGATAGACAATTAGAAAAAGTTAGAATTTTAGCTAGAGCTTTGGAGAAGTATTGTAATAAGAGATACTTGGATTGTTGCAAATTCTGGTGAAGCAAATACAAGTGAAGACATTGTTATTTAGTGTTCTCCTTTGTGTTATTCATCTATGCATGGTTCTTTTGTCTCAGATCTTTAATAAATTCCTTTAAGTAAGTTATTTTATGAGTAATATTAGAACTAGTTTTAGTTCTATTATGTTTATGATATAGTATTTGAAGTGTTTAAGCAACCCTTGGTCCATAATTTTAGAATTTTTTTTATTGTGAACTGTTGTGTAAAGTTAGCCTAAGCCTATATCTTATTGTGCTTAGTTCAATTGTGGGTATTTATTCATTTCAATGTCATATTTGGGTTGATGTGTGAATGCTTCATAATATGAAAATCTTTATGCCTTAGAAGATTGCACTATTTCTATGATATTGCAGATTTAATTTGGGTTTAAAAAGAATTGGTTTGAAGGGTTGGTCCATTTTGAATGCTATGTTGTTTTCATGATTTATCTTAGGAGTTAGTTTTAGAATCTCTCTCAACCCTTATCTCTTTTGCTACTTCTTTTGAATCTGTCTTAGTTTTAGAATTGAAAAAAAATCATT
The DNA here is from genome assembly GCA_007258455.2 of Sequoia sempervirens. Classification (NCBI taxonomy): domain Eukaryota; kingdom Viridiplantae; phylum Streptophyta; class Pinopsida; order Cupressales; family Cupressaceae; genus Sequoia; species Sequoia sempervirens. The sequence continues at coordinate 13,887 of VDFB02175212.1, read as the reverse complement.
ACATTGTTATATTTGATGAACTTGAGATTTTCCAATATTTTTTTGTAAGGCCCCTTGTGATTACCAGTATTTTCAAATTATCACTTACTTGTTTTATTGCATTGTCAAGACCTAAATTAGAGATCTTGGGGTTATCTCTTGAATCTTGTTGATAAAGATTCACCTTTCAAGAGAGATAGCATATTATATTGTCTTAGTTGTTGCTATGCAAAAAACACCATCAACACTATTCAGTTCCTTGTGCCATGACACCTCTCATTCATGTGTTCCTCATGTGAAACCCTACTTTGTCTTCATTGTATCAAAGAGACCTATATTGTAATATTGTTGATATTCATCACTAACCCTGAAAAATTCCTCAATATTGTTCTTTTCTTTATCTTTTAGAGTTTTGAAGGGGCTATTGTTATGTTTGAGTCGATATTTACATCTCCCTTTGATCCTTCTCTTGGGTTACTATTACACTATGTCTTCAATATACCTTAGTCACTCTGATGTATATATGCATTTCAACATTGGCCAATGAGATTATAATATGTTATGTCTTCAGCATATATCGCTTCACTAAAGGGACCCTTAATTTTCTTTTGCCGATATATATCTTTTCTTCTTATATGTGCTCTTTCTGTGTGTCAGGTTTTCGAAGGGACTCCAAAAACTATTTCTTCAACATTATGTTGTCACTTGGATACATTTGTGGGCCCTTCCTATATTTGACAATGTACTTTCCAACTTCATAGGTTATTCCATTGAAGGGACCCAAAAACATCTCCTCTCGATATATCGTAGTCTCTTCAAGGATGTACATGCCTTACTAACTTCCTACCACAACACCATGGGCCTTGAAAAAGTTAATCATGGGACCACGGTAACACTTGGATGACAAACTCTTCCTACCACTAGCCCAAAAATGACATCTTTCTTCATTGTGGTGGTGCAATAACCCTATCATAAACTCCCACATCCCCACATGATTCTTCTAGGGAATGTGGTACTCAAATAAAACATAAGTTAGGCTAAACAAAATATGTATGATAGAATATGTCTTGGGAAAAGATATAACATGAATTTTTGACCTAGAAAATGAATAGTACAAGCGTTATAACGCTTTTAGTGGACACCTGGAACTAGGGAAATTGACAAGAATTAAATGTAGACTAGGCGAAAATTTTATAGTCCGAACACATTCAAGCAAGCAAGATCCAAATCCTTGAGGTGATGTGTGAGTCAAAAGAGTGGGTTGATGAATGGTCTTGTAGACCTTTAGTTCCCATTGACACATATCAAGTTCTAGAAGCACTACTAGTGAACCAAATGTATGTATTAGTGGACTTTGACCATGTATCTAACCTAGTGAAACTAGGTATTGTGATTCATTAATTAGTTAAAATAAAAAATTTAATTCATTTTATTGAATTTTACATGGTTTTTGGAATTATTTTATCCAATTAATCAAATGCAGGTCATGTGCATGTAGTTATTGCAGATGATAATAATAAAGAAGGAACACATTGTTTTCTGTTTTGTTGTATAGAGGGGATGAAAAATTTGACTACCACAATCACTGATAGAGAGGGTTTTGAGTATCTAATAGGCTCTGTTATTGTCACAAGAACATGGCTTAGAAGGTACCCTATTATAAAATTAGATGTTTGGTTGTTTCGGGGAATTTGACACACATATGCATATTCTTCATTAATCTAAACTTGTTTTTGAAAAAAATATTCAATTGATTAAATATCGTGGTAGGCCACTTAATAAGAATTTATGTAAAGTTCACGAAGCTTACCACGAGGCAATACTTGAAACTATAAGGGTTAGAGCTGATCCACAAGGTTCAAAAGATTGAATTTGGGCCAATTACAAGTATTCAGTGTGTTGAAGCACTAGATCCAATTGATTCTAGGGTAAGTGCAAAAATATGGGAGGCCAAAAAGGGGTCTTAAGTGGCCAGTTTTTTTCTTTTGAAATTGGGCCAAAAATAAGGGTCCTAGTGCTCCAAGTGTACTTTCTAAACTATTTTTTTTTAAAATGGTATATATTAAGGGGTTCAAAAAAGGGAGCCATAGAAATTGGTGTTGTTTTTGTCAAAAAAATATAACATAGCGTTTGTTGTGGCTCCCTCAAAAGGTTAACATTTTTTTGGTATTTTTGAAAAATCTTTGGTGACAAATTAGCCTATAGCATGTAGTTTATGCTCAATTTTTTTATTATTTTTTAATGAATATATGATTTTTACAAATTTTCAAAGTGGACACATCCTAAAAATAGAAATTTGGCCATTGCTACCACTATAATTTTTGGAAACTAATCAAAAATTAATTTTTTTTGAATATGTGTAGAATGGAGTCTAGTTTATAAAAATGTAATTTACTTAAAATTTTAATGAACAGTTAAAAAATAAAGTAAAAAATACCAAATATTGGTTTTTGACAAAAAATAGACACACAAACAAAATAAATTAAAGATGAAATCCTTAAAATAGTCAAAATGTGAAAAAATTACATCATTAAATAGCTAAGAGAGATATTGGCATGTGGCGACTGATCATGCTATAATGTACACCCTGACATATATCCTACTTTTTTGAGTCAACACTGAAAAAGGAAAAATCAAAGAAAAAGGGAAAAAAACCGACTTTGTAGAACCCTAATCTGGAATCTTCTAAGCTTGTTAAAAAGGGGTTGGATGTGGGTTTACAGTATGATGAAAAACATGATTATTCACAAGATTGCAATAGGTTTTGCACTAGATAATAAAATCATTGGATGGCTGCGGTTTGGTGGATGTAGCCCTGGATTGGGTGAACCACGTTAAATTCTTTGTGTTATAATTTATTCTATGTGTGTTTTAGTTTCTCTATTTATTAATTAAATCTGCATTTAATTGTTAGATATCTGTCTTTCTAACCCTATCAAGTGGTATCAGAGCAGGTTGTTTTGATTATCATCTGTAGGAAGGTCTCACAGTTGAGTGGGAGTAATGGCAGATGAGGGTAAGAAGGTTAAGAAGTTTAATGGGAGAACTATCAGTTATGGAAGATGCAAATGGGGGACTACCTCTATCACAAGGATTTATGGCGGCCATTGGAAGGGAAAACCAAGAAACCCACAACAATGTCTAATGAGGACTGGGAGATTTTGGATAGAAAGGCTCTTAGTAGTATTTGTTTATACCTAGCACAATCGGTGGAATTCAATATTACAACAACAAAGACAACCCAAGAGTTGATGGAAATCCTGGAAAATTTATATGAAAATAATTTCGCTTCAAATAACATATTTCTTATGAAGTGTTTATTTAATATGAAAATGGTAGAAGGTGGGTCAGTTACTGATCATTTAAATGAGTTTAATATAGTCGCTAAATAATTAATCCCTGTAAAAGTAAATTTTGATGTGAAGAAGTAGGGTTTTTTGATTCTGCGGTTCTTTCCGAAAAGCGAAATAGCTTGGTAATGGTCAAGTAGCAATTTTGTTTCTAGTCCGGAATAATACTGAAATTTTTATGTGATGTTGTTGGTGTTATTCGGAGTGAGAAAAATTCATAGGAAAAGCTCGTGGAACATCCACATCGTGCAAGCAGTTTTGAATGCAAAAAGGTGGGTAGAAACAAAGGAGAGGAAATAGTTCTAGAAACTGTGGGAAGTCATGAGGAAAATAAAAGGACAAAAGTTCCCAATTTAGAGACAAGAGGGGTTGTTGGTACTGTGGTAAGCTGGGTCATTTAAAGAAAGATTGTTGGTCTCAGAAAAATAAAGGAGACAAAAAGGAAGGAAGTACAGAGGAAAATGTGGTAAATAATAAATCTAATGAAGATGCTTTTATTTTTCCCTTGATAATGTTGATGATTCTTGCGTTAGATTCGTGGGGCTTCATTCCATGCTACCCCCATAGAAGTTATTTCTTTGATTATATTTGTTGGATTTTGGGTTATTTATTTAGGAGATAAAACCTCATTTATCATTGGAAAGTGAAGAATCAAGATTAAGTTGCAGAATGGGAATCATTGGCTACTACATGAGGTAAGGCATGTTCCAAAGTTAAGCAGAAATTTAATTTCAGCAGGGCAACTAGATGATGAAGGTTGTGTTGTTACATTTAGTGATAAAATTGGAAGGTCACAAAGGGTGCCTTAGTGGTAGAAAAAGGTGTGAAAGTAGGCACCTTATATATTTGTACGGGTCATATTGTTCCTTCTACTTTAATTGTTATAGAAAAAGGTCAATGTTCAGGAACAGTTGTTGCAGTTCAATAGGTAGAAGATCATACAGTTGATGTGGACTCTGAATTAGCACTGTGGTATAATAGACTTGGGCATATGAGTGCCAAAGGTATGAAATTACTTCATTCAAATAATGTTTCACCAGGTCTAAAATGTGTTAATATGAATTTTTGTGAAAGTTGTGTCTATGGAAAACAAAAGAGAGTTAGTTTTCTCAAGGATGGGAAGCAAAAGAAAGATGAGAAATTGGAGCTTGTGTATACAGATGTATGAGGACCGCTGTAGGTAATTATCTCGGTTTTCTCAGATATGTTTATCTATTGATGATGCAACTAGGAAGGTATGGATTTATTTCCTTAGGTAGAAATATGATGTATTTAAAAAATTTTAAAAATGGAGAAGCTTGGTTGAGAATGAGACAGGTAAAAAGCTAAAATGTCTCAAATTTAATAATGGTGGTGAGTATTGCAGCAAATAGTTTGAAGATTATTGTTCCTCTAATGGTATTTTTTAGGCAGAAAATAGTTCCAAGGACTCCATAGGAAAAAATGGAGGGTTGGAGCCGATGAATAGAACAATAATGGAGCGTACGCATCTTTCATGAGATTAAAAGATGTTGGGTTGCCTTTAAACATGTGGTCAGAGGTTATAAACACTGTTATTTATTTAATTAATATAGGTCCCTCTAATCCTTTTGGTTGTGGTATTCCAAAGGAAGCATGGACAGGTAAGAAGGTGAGTTATTCTTTTCTCAAGACCTTATGTTGTGAAGAATTTGCACATGTAGATTCTAAAAATAGAACCAAGCTGGATGTAAAATCAAAGAAATGTATATTTGTTGGATATGGCATTGATGAATTTGGTTATAGGCTTTTGTATTTTGAAAATCAGAAAATTATGAGAAGTAGGGATATCATATTCAATGAGAAAGTTTTGTACAAGGATTTATTGCTGTAGCATGAGAAGAAAGAAAATGATTATGCAGTGTTGGATGATATTCCAAACAATGATGTTTTAGTGGTTCCTCATGTCAAGTAAACAACAACAACAACAAATGTACCACAAATTCCCTCGTGGAATGTTGGGGATGATCTTCAAGGATAAGTAGACCTCCGTAAAAGATTCTCTCCCTCTTTTGTATACTATTTTGTTAACTAATGCCTACTAAACTTAATATTAAGTGATGAAGCTATGTAGGTGGGATAATGTAAGGTTCAAGTGGGGATCATGGAATGGAAGAAGAAAATGGAATCCTTGTCAAAAAATCAAACTTGGGAATTATAAAGCTGTCTCAGAGGGTAAAAGGCTTTACCAAACAAATGGGTTTATAGGCTGAAAGAGGAGGATGGAGGTAAGAAGAAATTTAAAGCTAGATTAGTTGTAAAGGGATTTGCACAGAAAAAGGGTATTGATTTTGATGATATTTTTTCTCCAGTTGTTAAAATGACTTCTATTCGTATTGTTTTAAGTATTGTGGTTGCTGAAGATTTGCATTTAGAACAACTTGATGTTAAAACAGCCTTTCTCCATGGTGATTTGGAAGAGGAAATATATATGGAATAGCCATAAGGATTTGAGGTCAAAGGTAAGGAGAAACTAGTGTGCAGATTGAATAAAAGTTTATATGGCTTGAAGCAAGCACCTCGGCAATGGTACTTGAAATTTGATAGTTTTATGGCTTAATAAGGCTACAACAGGTGTAATTCTGACCATTGTGTTTATTTTAAGAGGTTGGATAATGACAACTACATTATTTTGTGTTTAAATGTTGATGAAATGCTTGTAGCAAGGTCTAACATGGATCACATAAATGAGCTAAAATAACAGTTAGCAAAATATTTTGCTATGAAGGATTTGGGGGCAGCAAGAAAAATCCTTGGTATGAAAATTTGTAGAGATAGGAAAAATAGAAAATTGTTTTTATCTCAGGCTAATTATGTTGAAAAGGTCTTGCAAAGATTTCATATGGAGAATGCAAAAGCTGTCAGCACACCTTTGCCTAGTTATGTTAAATTGACTAAGGATATGTGTCCAAAGACACAAGAGGAGGAAGAAAAAATGTCCAAGGTACCATATGCTTCAGTTGTAGGCAATTTAATGTACGCCATGGTATGCACGAGACTAGATATTGCACTTGCCATAGGAGTTGTCATCTCGGAGTTGAGCATTGGAATGTAGTAAAATGGATTCTCAGGTGCTTGAGAGGTACATCCAATAAATGTTTATGTTTTGGGGCCTCTAATACTGATTTAAAAGGCTATGTTGACTCAAATTTAGTAGGGGATATAGATACCAATCGGAGTACCACAGGTTATGTATTTACAATTGGTGGGACAATAGTGAGTTGGATTTCTTAATTGTAAAAGGTGGTTGCTTTATCCACCACAGAGGTAGAGTATGTTGCTGCAACAGATGCAACAAAGGAGATGATATGGCTGCAACTTTTCATGGATGAGTTGGGAAAACAACAGGCTGGAAATTACTTGTTTATAGACAGCCAGAGTGCTATACATCTTGTAAAGAATTCTTCCTTGCATTCTAAAACAAAACACATACAGTTAAGATATCATTTCACTCGGTCGGTGTTGGAGGATGGACAGGTCAAGATGGACAAGATACATATCGATGTTAATCCAGCGAATATGTTTACAAAGGCGGTGACAAGGGAGAAGTTGAGCTCCTCTTCAACTTTGGTTGGGCTTCAAGGTTGAATTCAAATATAATAGAGCAGCAGGGTCCAAGGTACTTATTTCCAGTGGGAGCTGTAAGTCCAGCAATGTCGTCCAGGATTAGTCTCCAAGTGGAAGATTGTTGGCACGTGGCAACTAATCATGCTATACTGTACACCCCAACATGTATCCTTTTCGAGGTCCAGGGATGGGTCAGGCCCTGGGTAGGGGTTCAGGGGTGGTAGCCCTCGAGAAAAAATTTCCTCCTACTTTTTCGTGTTGTCACTGAAAAAGGAAAAATCAACGAAAAAGGGAAAAAAACTAACTTTGTAGAACCCTAATCTGGAAGTTTCTAAGCTTGTTAGAAAGGGGTTGGATGTGGGTTTATATTATGATGAAAAATGTGATTATTCGCAAGATTGCAATAGGTTTTGTACTGGATAATAAAATCATTGGATGGCTGTGGTTTGGTGGATGTAGCCTGGATTGGGTGAACCGCGTTAAATTCTCTGTGTTATAATTTATTCTGTGTTTCAGTTTCTCTGTTTATTAATTAAATCTGCATTAAATTGTTAGATATTTTCCTTTCTAACCCTATCAAGAGATTCTAACATTATCCAGGTGTTTGATTTACTTGACTTTGAAACATGTGCAAACTTGATAGTTAGCACGAATGTGATTATGTGAATTTTTATAAAATGGGACCATATTTGAATCAAACTTAAGATTTAATGGACCATGGATCTAGTCAAAATATTTATATTAAGGAATTTTTTGGATGTCATCAAAGTTGACTCTACTAAATTGTAGCCACAATTTGAACTTATCATCGAAGAATTTGATAATGTGTTCAAGGAAATTTGTGGTTTTAAATTACTTTACCCATTGCTTTGGGATCCATCACACCTAATATTATGTTCTATATAATGTATAGTAATTTAGGGTTTGACAAAATTTTAGGTTTTTTAAGTTGGATTCATGCCATAAGTGTTGTATGTTGTACACTTTAGTATAAATTTAAGTAATAAATTGAAAAGAGTATAAATTTATTTTTAATAGAGTTCAAACAAGATGTAATGAGGATCACAAGAAATATTTAGACAATAGGAAAATGAAGGAGAATTTTTAAATTTGAACCATGATCCTATAACAAGGATTCTAGACAATGGGATAAGGAAACTAAGGTTATATGCATTCCAATAATGGAAAGAGGCTAAAATAAAGTAGGAGATGATCAACCAAAGGAGGAATATAAAGATTCATGATATAATAATTCAATAATTCCCCTAATATTTTATGATTTAGAACTCTAATATTCAACTCTACTTTTTAAATTTATCTACAATTCCTTGTGAAATGAGAGAAGATAGAGATACATGTTTTCTATTCTTGTATTAACAAGGCATGGATGTTAGTGTAGGTTTTTTAATATTTATTTTTCCTACACATTATTAAGCATAATTATGTTATAGTAGACATGGTTTCTATGAGGACATGTGGTGTAATCCATTGATTACATGTGTCGCTCTCACCCACACTTGGGTGGTTGAGTCTCACACCCTCTTTTGGAATTTTATGCCACCTCACAAAACCACTATCTTGTTTCTTTCTGAGTAGGTTATGCCACCTATTTGGTATTCTCCAAGTATGCATATAACTCCCACCTAATTTTGTTATTTGGGAGTTATTACCCCTCTTGGAATTATATGCCAATATTATGCTATATAATCAACACTCACCTTTCCCTCCTATCTAGTTCAGATGATTTCATATCAACTCAATCAGTTCATGGGAGTGTTGATGAATATTGTATCATTTTGAGTGTGATAATATCATTATTCAGCTATTGTACCATATTCCAACATTTCATCCTCTTGTTGCTCTCATGTAGAAGGTTAATCTTGGTTTTTCAGGTGATCCTAAATGTTCAAGTTCATCAGTAACTCTTACATGGTATCAGAGCTTTCGAATCTATAAGCCCCTTCTTGATCTAAGAGGAAGTCAGCATTGATCTTTTATTGGGTGGGTTTTCAACAAAAATGGACATTCCCATTGAGTCCAGAAGGCGTTGCAGACAAATTTTGATATAAAGTACTCTATTTTTTCTCCTAAATTTTTTTAACAATTTTGGAGGGTTTGAAGAATCTTTGTAGAATCTTTCATACAATTCATACAGTGCACAATTCGGTACAATATTTTTCAAAAAAAAAAATTCTTTGTTTGATTTTTATGAAATTTTTTATTAAAAAGAAAAACTATTTTATTTAAAAAAAATTAAAAAAATTGAAAAAAGGAAAAAAAAAATAAAATACAAAAATATCTCTACCTGAAAAGGTTTCGATAATACTAAGGTAATCAAGCATAGCATAGATACCACAAAGGGTACCCATGCCATAATTGGTTGCCAAGTGGCAATGCTATATTGGCTCAGCTACCCTATGCATCCCCACTTGCCTTTCACAGCTAGTCACAAATTAAAAAAATTGACGTTTATTTAAACAACGACAACTTTAAAAAAAATTGACAAAGCATTAAAAAATATAGCCACTACAAATCACAAACCTAGCGAAAATATTGTGAAATCTAGCATTAAATATATTTAGGGGGAATTTTATTCAAATGGATAGTGAATGTACAAGGATATTCCAATAGAATATTTTGCAAGAATATTCCAGATTCTACTTCACTAAGGTTGATTAGTGATGGCCATTTGCCAGTCATTTTTAAGCTCGTAAGTGTAGAGAATATTCTAGCCAACAAAGCATATTATTTTGTGACGTCCCCATTCCCGTCAAATTTAATGCACTGGTGTGCTGACATCAGCATTGCATGAGCATGACATCATTGGTTCATAAGGACTTTTTGCTCCCCTCACCGTTGGGAGTTTTTATGTTGCAGTTCGACTTCATAGGCCTCTACTCAGTCATTTGAGCTCTGTTTTATGAGAATTTTTTTATTTGGGGTAGAATTTTGCAGCCTTCATAGCAGTGGAATCTGTTTTTGCTCAGCTAATCTAGATTTTCTAGAAAATCAGTTTTCTTAGCAGATTTGAAGGTTAGCTCTCATTTTTTGAACTTCAAATGGCTATAACTTTCATATACGGGCATGTGCAAGATTGTGATGGGAAAAAGTGGCTATATGATGGTCTGGTAGGGTATGTAGTCAATTTAATTTTTAACGCTGAAAACTGATGAAACTAAAGAGTTTTTAAAGAAGATTCTCGGGCTTTCACCAATATAAATTATGCTTTACTCAAATTTAATAAGTTATTATTATTCATTTTCTATGTGAATTATGACTAAATTCTAATTGATAGTTGATTGAAAAACATCTATAGCTTTCTAAACGGTATCACATTTTTGAATCAAACATGCATCACATTCTATGCTTCACATACTATAGGATTAAAAATAAAAATAATTTCTATATGAAATTTCTTGACCAAGTTAAGGTGGTCGACATTCAAGTTTTATATTTTTTAAAAGTTGTAACAAAAATTCATACTCACTATTTTACTTGGAAAAAAAAATTACAAAAATATGCATCACATCTGGACATGAGCTCTACTTATATCTAAAATCTTATAAAAATATTTTCATTATTCCATTGTGGTTAAGGTGTAATAAACAAACACTCATTTCTTATTTTTCCTAAAATTAAGTACTCACCGCATTGAAATTTCAAATTTTCACCAAATCGCTTTTTTTTTTAATAAACCTAGTAGCTTAGAAACTATATTTAATTTTCTATAGATTCTATTCTTAAACATTTTTGAAATAATATGATAACTTATTCAAATTTTTACGTCAAGTTTCCTAAATTTGATTTTTTTGGATTTTTTGCCACTTAAGGGCCTATTTTTTCCATGATGATCCTGCACATACCCATGATACAACCTTGGATCGAGGTGATTATTTTTTTGAAAGTTGATATTTTTTTTAACACTACACATTGGTGTTATTTTGAGGTTTTCATTCTAAGATTATATTGTACTTTCAATAGTTGGGTCCAATTTTAGACATTGTAAAACTCTGGTAACAACTCTAGAATTGTAAACACACTAATTATAAAGTGCCACCATCATATTTTTCTGGGGGGGATCATTGATTGAGATAATTTTGGGGGGTGATCTTGTGGTGTTTTGATTTCTTTCATTTCTTTTTTTGTGTGTTAGTAAAAAGGGGAAATCTCAAATTGAACTCCTAACTCCATATAATTATGAATCTTGGAAAAAAATAGTATGGAATTATCTAAGTGAAAAAGGTAGCATAGGCTATGTGAAAGAATATATTCCTGAACCTACTGATGTTGAAGCTAAGGAAAAATGGGAGATAAATCATGAGAGAGCTCTTGGTTACATTTTTTCACTTGTCTCTTTTGATTTACAATTTCATCTTGAATCATGCAAGAAACCTAAGGAGGCTTGGGAGACTCTTGAAAAATTGTATGGTAAAACTAATAAGATTAGGGGTTATCAAATTGATAATGATAAATGTTGAATCTTGATCCAAATTTTTTTAACCACATACAAGACTATATCTCCAAGATTAAGCAACTAAGAACACAACTAAAGGATTGCAAGATTACTAAGGAGGATTTACAATTGATTCTCAATTTGTTATCCAAGCTTGGTCTTGAGTATTTCGTGTTTGTTTTTGGCTTTCACACTAATAGGATTTCTATGAGAACTACATATTTTGTACCTACATTTGATGCATTTTCAAATCTTCTAATCCAAGAGGAAGCGAAGCTAATTCAAATGGGTCTCATCAAGGTTTCCAAGTCACAAGCATTGGTGGCTAGTGAACCTAAGGTATAGAAAGAATCAAGGAATCGTGATCAGAAATACAAGAACAAAAAGAAGAATCCATAGAAAGAATTTGAATCCTCTTCCTCAAAAGGTGAATCATCTAAAGAGGAGAAGCCTACATGTGCATATTGCAAGAAATTTGGGCATGATAAACATCAATGTTATTTAAAACAAATTGATGAGTTGAAGAATCTTTTAGCAAAGAATAAAATCAAGTTATCTTCAACTATTTCAAAGGATTCATCATCATCTTCTAAGCCAAAGTCAAAGAAAAAGAAGGGGAAAGCACTTGTTGCAGTTGCAGATTCTAAGTCAGGTAGATGGATCCTTGATTTTGGAGCTTCACATCACATGGCTTCATCATAGAGTATGTTCTCTTCATTTGAAACTTTTTTGTCACCAAACATCCTAATGGCTAACAACACATATATGTGTGTTTGTGGGAAAGGATCTATTGACATAGACAAAGGACCATTCAATGATGTCCTTTGTGTTCCTTCATTTTCAACAAATATCCTTTCTATCTATCATATCACACATGGTGGGGAAGGAAAGAGTGTTGAGTTCACACCAGATTATGTGATTATTCTTGATTTGCATAGTAGAGATATTGTTGCAGTTGGGGAGATAGATCATCAATCTTGATTGTACACCTTCTCATATTTTTTCTCTAGTGTGAACATTTTTGAGGAGATTCAGTATGGTCGAGTGAATCTTGGTATTATTTCAATTGAGGTTCAAGAGACATGTGTTGATACTCCATATCCTACATCACCTGTAGTTTTTGATGATACTAGTATTGCTAAATCCATGGCTTCTATTGGTTCAGTGCAACAAGACATTCATTGTCTTCCAGAAACAGTTACTTGGGATGAGTACTTGACAGACATTGCAGGTTTATTTTGTGAGTCCTATCTTGCAGACTTGGAGGACACAATTGAGTTCATACATCTTCTCTTTGATGAAGTTGCTCTGACTTTTTCAGATGTTGAGGGGATACCTTTCAACCCTCTTGTTCTTTACCCACATGATCATTCTTTACAGTTTCACATGATTGTGGCTACTATTCAGAAACATTTGCAGGAGGCACCTTTGTCTTCAAAGGAGATACTTTTGTCTTCGAATTTTGTTCTACATCTATCTCCACTAGGTCCTGGATTGTCATCTTCTTCATTGTGGCCTAGAACACCTGATGTGATGGTGACATCTTTTGGCATTAACATGGGGACAACTGAGCAAAGTTTAGAGACTTTATTCATTTTCATCATTCTTCCTTCATATTCCTTTTAGGAATGGGAAGATATCCTACATACATCCTTGGTTATCTTTCTTCCTAAGGAGAGGAATATTTTTTTCTGATCTTGGATCATCTTCAACTTATTGTGTCGAGCATTCACCAACAATGTAGGAGATTCTACATTGGGGGACTATATGGTCTCTCTTCTTCTTCTCTCTTGGGAGAGAGGTTTATCCTACAAGTTTTATCTTTCTCATCTTTTGAGAGTTTTCATCATTGTCACCTCGATACATCCATGGGCCCTACCTATATTTGATGGTGTACTTTCCAACTTTTTGGGTTATTCCATTGAAGGTACCGAAAAAAATCTCCTCTCGATATACGTCAGTCTCTTTGATGATGTACATGCCTTACTTCCTACTGCAACACCATGGGCCTTGAAAAAGTTAATCATGGGACTATGGTAACACTTGGATGACATGCTCTACCTACCACTAGCCCACAAATGATATCTTTCTTCATTGTAGTGGTGTGGTAACCCTATCATAAACTCCCACATCCCTGCAAGAGACTTCTTTGACATATTTCTCAACCCTACAGGAATGTGGTACTCAAGAAAAACATAAGTTAGGCTAAAAACATACATGTATGATGGAATATGTCTTGGGAAAAGATATAACATGAATTTTGGACTTGGAAAATGAATAGTACAAGGGTCAGAACTCTTTTAGTCCTAACACATTCAAGCAAGCAAGATCCAAATCCTTGAGGTGATGTGTGAGTAAAAAGAGTGGGTTGATGAATGGTCTTGTAGACCTCTAGTTTTGATTGACACATATCAAGTTCTAGAAGCACTACAGTTGAAAAAAATGTATGTATTAGTGGACTTCAACCATGTATCTAACCTAGTGAAGCTAGGTATTGTGATTCATTAATTAGTTAAAATA
>VDFB02175211.1:0-24310 GCA_007258455.2 Sequoia sempervirens | reverse complement strand
GGCATTGCCCTTGACCTTACTGGGGGCATTGTCCCCAAACCGTCGCAAGGGGCACTGCCCCTTGACCCCGCTAGGGGCACTGACCCCAAACCCCTGTGAGGGGCATTGCCTCTTGACCCCACTGGAGGCACTACACCTAGACCCCCACAAAGGGCACTACCCCTCAACCCCATTAGGGCAATTGCCCTGATACTTGAGATTATGGCTACTGCATCATCCATGACCTATCTTAGACACATTCATAGGAAGGATGTAGGCTCCTTTGAGCCATAGACTTCTAGTTATTGTTTTGAATATTTTGATATTTCATATTTGTTTGGAACATTTGATGTCATGGATTTCATATTCGATGATTTTTGTATACATTTGTGTCTTTGACTATATATCTAAGTGTGCTATTTCCTTGAGCAGCTCGGCTACAATTTGTGTTTATACTTATATGATCGATGTATACTTGTGTTAGTGACGAGGACCTTGATTGGGTTGACTAGGCAGATAGAGAGGTTGAGGCTATAGCCATGGCAGAGGAGGAGGCTAAAGCACGAGCAAACACATCCACAACTAAGGTTGGTGAGGGTGGCATGGAGTCACAAGCAGAGACTATGGCTGTAGTTGCTACATCATCTAGGATCCACCTTAGATGCCTTCGTAGGAAGGATGCAAACTCCTTTGAGCCATAGACTTGTAGTTATTGTTTTGATATTTCATATTTGTTTGGAACATTTGATGTCATGGATTTCATATTCCATGAGTTTTGTATACATTTGACTATGTTTATATATCAAAGTGTGGTATTTCCTTCTGCAGCTCGGCTACAATTTGTGTGCTTTATGCTTATGTGATTGATGCATACTTGTGTATGTGATCAAATTTGCTTCTATTTAATGATGTTATTGTGTCTTTAAGTTTATTCAATAAAGGGTGCTTGAAACAAGTTTTAAATCCTTAAAAATCTCTAAATTGCTAGGGTTTTTTCATTTTGCAAAGTCTTCTTCGAGTCCGGGTCTCGAGTCCCGAGTCGAGTCACCCTAGCCGAGTCCGAGTCTCGTTACTATGATATATAAAACCCAATCACACTGTATATATATCAAACCCACTCACACTGTACATTTAGATTTTAAATTCAAACTTATCATATAAGGAAAAAATGCTAAAAACCCTTAAAAAGCTAACAAGGGTAGGATTGTCATTGTAAGTTCGGTATGTTATATTTATTTTTTAAAATTTGAGCTGCTTTTTGCTTCTTTAGATTATAATCATAAAAAAACTTAGAAGTCAGTGTTCCATGGGGACATGTCCTAGGGGTATAGGTGATGTCTCTGATATGGAGTTGAGGACATGCAAGGGAAATCCTCATTTTCAGGACTGGACAGCCGGCTCAATCTGAAGCAGAAAAATAGAAAAGTTGACTTGTAAGGGAAAAATACTAAAAACCCTCAACGGGCTAACAGGGGGAGGATTATCATTGTAAACTCAGTATATTGTATTTTTTAAAAATAAATTCAGCTGTGTTTAGTTTGGTTAATTTATTTTAATAGCTGCTCCCCTGTGCCTCAAAATTGGGAATTTTTTTGCTTTCACCAAAACCATGTCCCCATTTCCTAGAAATGACGGTCTTGGGAAGCAAAGAAGGTTTTCAATTACACTTATAATGGATGACTTTCACCAACAAGGAAAGCAATGGAATATGCTTTCAATAAAATACAATATTAGATACAATTTATTAGCTAAGAGCCTATAGGGGTATGTCCTACCAGTTGGTGTGCTTTTATATTCATAATTGCAAATTTACAATCACATGTTTTCATTATTTGTATTTGATATATCTTGTTTTGCATGGAAATTGCATATTTGCTCGTAGAATATTGCACAGTTTGAGAAATATTTTTGGTTTGTAATATTGATCACTTTGGGTGTTAAAATAGTTTAATTTTTCTATTGTTCATTTGTTTCTGTGTATATGTTTGGTTGCTTTTATCCTTTTGTGCATTAGTGCCCATTCTCTTTGAATGGGTAAGAACAAATATAATACACTTTAGTGACATTAGAATCTGTCACAAGATTTCGAAACTGACCAGGAAATTACTGTGATTTTTTTCTGCTAAAGAAACGTTTTTTGATGTTAAAATAATTTTAAGTGTGTTTCAATTACACAGGTTGTGGAGCTTGGCAAATATGAGGTTGATACGTGGTATGTTATTGTTGTGAATATGATTTTTTCTATTTAGATTTTGCTTATTTAGGAATGAAAGCTAAGAGTCACAATTGAATAAACAATTCACAAAGCATTGTATAAAATTTTGAAAAATGATGAATTGGTAGTATAGTTGGGATTACGAAATTTATGCTATTTGTTTGACAAAATGAAAAGAAAATAATTGAATTATTAAGTTTGATATATCTATATAGTATATTGCCTAGTTCCGATTTGTGTTAAGGTTCAGCAAGGATAAAAAGCAGCAAACTGTAATGTCTGGGATAAAATTTTAAAAAAAGAAACATGCATTTAAAAAATATTAAATTTCTTTAAAACAGTACGTTTTTCTTAAGAACTTTACATTATGTGTAAAATCATGGCAAAATAATTATGTATTATTTAAATAGCTTTGAAATATAGATTTTAAGTTTTTGTAGGATAAGATCCCTGTGTGTTTTAAGTTTGTAGAACATAATTTTTGTTAGGGGTCCACACTTTTAGAAAATTGTCCGAAATAACATTTATAAGGCTTTACTTAATGGTATAGACCTTATAATATTATATGCATATAGCATATTTTAGAATATTTAATTAATTATTTTAAAAATAAGTCTTTAATATTATTTAATTTATTAATTACATACAATTGTGTTTTTAAAAAGGTACGGTAACTTTGCAAACATGTGTTACCTACTTTCTCATCACCTTCTCATCCTATATTTTAGGGAATTCCGTTGAAGTATAATGATCGAGAATTTTGAATTAATGCCTAAATATTTACTTTGCACAAGAGAGGCTCGTAAAACCATTTGGAGGAAGAGAAGGAAGGAATTGTGAAACCCTAGGATCTTGTGTTTGTAATTGTACAAACAAAATTGTATGTTTTCTCATTAATGATGCTTGTGGAGTTTTTCTCATTATGTTTTTCCCACCATAAATTTGTGTTCCCGAGTAATGGTTTAATTTATTTTTTGTTTTATATGTTTTATGTACTGTATAATTTTTAAATTTTATAATAAATTTAATTATCATAACTAAAATTCAACCTCGAATGCAGTATCAGAACCACCTTTAGGTGTGCTAGTTTCTTTGCAGAGAAATTAAGAAACTTAAAAGTATTGAAAAACATAAATTACATTTAAGATTTTTACTGAAAATAATTAAATATTTTTGTACTTGTATCTGTGGAGTTCTTGGAAATCAATCCTTTTTCAAAATTAAAAAAACAATATTATACAATCAAAATAAGATTGTATTGAAAAATTACTACTCTTTTTTTGTTTTTGTTTTTTTTGGATTGGTAAGGAAGGATTATTTAGACTGGCCCAACACCAGTATTTAAGATTTTTATTGAAAATAATTAAATATTTTTGTACTTGTATCTATGGAGTTCTTGGAAATCAATCCTTTTTCAAAATTAAAAAAACAATATTATACAATCTAAATAATATTGTATTGAAAAATTACTACTCTTTTTTTGTTTTTGTTTTTTTTGGATTGGTAAGGAAGGATTATTTAGACTGGCCCAACACCAATGGAGGTCACAAGGGGGACCTCCTCCCCATCAACATATTCCACTTAGAACCACTTATTCAACATTATTCAACTAATAAGTCACAATGGAAGTCCAAGAGCCACCACTTGGAATTCCAACTTAAGATATCACTTTTGGGGATTCGAACATGGATCTCCATCTTGAGAACCCAATGGCCTTGCCATTTAAGCACAACCCCATTGCCAAAAAATACTATTCAAAATTATAACAATTTAGTTTAAAAAGAGAGGGCTTGGAATTGCTACAGAAACAATAAATTTGCTACAGAAGCATAATTAAATCTATTGTAAAAAACATGTATTCATCCTCCTTAAAACAGTTCTTGTGCTTTGCCTGAGCTTTCACATTTTGGTTTGAGTGAAGTTATTCATGTGCATTGGCGATGAGACACATTTCTTTGACACATTTTGTCAGACAATTCACTTGCCCCGGCATAACAGTTTGCATGGAGATGCACTTGGGTAGTTGCAACTACAGCATTTGACAAAATTCCTCAATCTTCTATGCTTTGACAGATATCCGTAACTTGCTTCAAAGCTTTAATTTTGGTACAAGTTGAGACTAAGGTGTTAAGGTTTGTGGGTTTTGCACCTGTCCATTGCATTGGGTTGAAAGAGTTTCAATGAAAAAAAAATTTAAAACAAGAAAAAATAAAATACAAAAATGTATTTTTTTTTTTTATTGGGCCTGCTAAACCACCATGTGAGGTTGCAATGTAGCTGATGCCTCCTTGTGGTGGCTGCAATAGGTGCAGGAGCTGCTGCAGCTTGCACTGGATTTGGAGCTCTGTAGACAAATAGTCAGGAAATTGCGTCAATGAATTTTGTTAACAAAGATTAAGTAAAGAACATATAACTTCATATCTACTTAGCCCTTGGCCATCCTTTTGTTGCATGCAACAAGTAGAAATAGACACAAAAATAATTCTTGTGCTGGAAGAATTGAAAACCTAGCATAAAAAATATATATATAAAAGAGTAATCGAAAACAGACCTCTGTGGGGGCAACACCCATCACAGGGCCATGGCTCCTCTAAAGTGCATGACTTTATGGTGATGATGGTCCAGACACATGTTGTGGGCCTATCCAATGGGTTCACCTTTTATATGGTCACCTTCCTTGATGCAAAGTCTGTATCCTTCTCTTTCAGGTTGCCCTCAAACATGCTTTCGATCCTATGAAACTCGTATTCCAGGCCACCATTGTTGAAGCTTACTGTTTAGGTTAAGCCTGAAATGTAATATGGTATCTCTCTTTCTGGCTTCTCATGTTACTTGAATTTTAGGGCAATATATTTAAATTCTTTTCCAAATCAGTTTTTGGGGAACATTCAAGTTGGATTATCTAAATCTCTTAAAATATTTGAGAAATGAAATAAATATTAGGTATAAAT
Organism: Sequoia sempervirens; assembly: GCA_007258455.2. Taxonomy (NCBI): domain Eukaryota; kingdom Viridiplantae; phylum Streptophyta; class Pinopsida; order Cupressales; family Cupressaceae; genus Sequoia; species Sequoia sempervirens. Next base: position 19,165 of record VDFB02175211.1, on the reverse strand, counting down.
ATAAAATAAGACCTATTTTTTCCTATCTTTCTACCATATAAATATGGTGATAATATTATTGCTCTAACATGTAAAATGAAATATGTGTGGTGATAATACGTGGTAAAACATGACATTATAATAATAGTAAATGCTAAAACCAATTGAAGGTGCAAATAAAAGATGTGTTGATGCAATTTTTTGTCATATTTTGTTTGTTTGTAATCTCCACCTGTTGTAGAAGACATGGCATGTGATGAGGTTAACACATATACAGGAACCATCGTGTTGTTTAGAACACAAATTTAATTTAAATCCCGAACCACTAGAAGATTAGGGATAAATTCTTAATATATCTGAGTATCCATTTAAATTGTAAAAGAAACTCTTATTGGCTAGCCATATCCATAGGATTGGACATGGTTTAAATTCCAAAGAAGGTACATGAAGCCTATCAGGCTCACCGATACGGTGCAACAAATATCACTCTTAAGAGTAGGCACTTGCACACATTGGATTGGATATTGTAGCATGAGTTGGCCGCCTAATCAAAAAAAGTCATGAAAGCATTCAAAAGTAATCAATATGAAAGGTTCCCAACCCAAATCTGATCCAATTTTTTGAGTTTGTTTTCCGATTTGACTTTGACCAGCGAATAGGGAATTTGTTTTATTGTTTGTTTTTGCTTTTTTATGAGCTTTTTTGTGATTTTGGTGGTTTTCTGATTTTTTGAGGTTTTGTGCTTGATAAGAGCAAAAAATAAATAGATGCTAAGGAACATAAATGACTCAAATAAAATTACAAATTCTGACTTTCCTAGCACAACAAATGTAATTTTCAGAATTAAGGAAATTCAACCACCGATTACATAAAATTTGCATACTCGGAAGCCAACGCTCAATTTATTGAATATCTAAATTGCTGGAACCACAACATGTACAAAAAGATCTAATATAAAATCTGATCTCGGAAGCCAACGCTCAATTTATTGAATATCTAAATTGCTGGAACCACAACATGTACAAAAAGATGTAATATAAAATCTGATCTGCTCCTTAGTGGTCTGAAAAACCGAATTTCCAGCTAGGGTTTGACTGAAAATGACTCCTAAATCGTATGGCCAGCTGGCGAATGCACTGAAATGGTGATATCTGCTGATAAGAAGTCCAAATCTGTAATTATCTTTTGATAACTAACTGTTGCAATCAATTCTAAATGCAGATTAACCAGTAATGAAGTCCAATGATGCCCAAATGGAAATCCAATGTAGATTCCTTGTTTGGTGAATTGGGTTTTCAACCAATTCACTATCCTCCAAGGGATTTCGTCCTCAGAAGACCTGTATGCTGCTGAAACCCTCTTCCAAGAGCTCAAACCTGCAATTGCTTTTGTCAAAATGAGAATAGAATGCTAAAAAAGGAGCCCAACACATAGCTTTATAACCTCCCATGAACTTTTTATTAAAAATGAATAAAATATTGAGTGTTCCACGGGGACGTGTCCCCCCCCCCCAAAATCTTTGCGTTTCCTAGAGGGGGACGCCTCAAAGACTTGGGGACTTGGGGGGGGGCGTCCCCCCATCAACCCACCACCAGCGCCACCATCCCACCACCAATGTCGCTGTCTTCAAGATGTTGCTAGGACTTTGAGGATGCTGGGGTGTCCTCAAGACATCTAGGGGACTCCTAGTTGTTTCCAAGATGTATAATTCTTATACTTATACATCTTTTTATAACTATTTTTTCAAGTACTATATGTATTTCAGCACCCTACCGCCCTCCTGCCGCCGTCCCCCCACCGTCCCTAAACTTAGACCCCTTGTCCCTGTGTCCCCAAAATGCGTTCCCTACCGTCCCCCCGTCCTCGTCCTCGAAATCCCGTGGAACACTTAAATATTCCCTCTTGAAAAGCTACACCCAACTTGAGGGTCTTGCCTTATCCAAGAAAAGGGCCACTTTTTAAAAACAACTTGAGTTGCTAGGATGGGGGGGCACTTTTCACTATTCATCTTATGATTTTCTGGTACTATTCACTTTTTACTATTCCATTAAAACAACTTTAATATTTTCACTTTATCCTTGGATTCATTAATTGAACCAATTGAACGGCTCGTCAGGCTCACAGCTAAACACCACAGCCCTTGGTTGGGTCCCCTAACCATTCTGCTGACCTACGAGAACACTTATAATAGGCCAACCTCTGCTATAGTCCGAGTTGCCTAAGAAAGGGACATTACAATCCTCCCTTCTCGGGATTGCTTGCCCCCAAGCAACTGCAAAGCTGGATGCTGAAGTATGATCTCTCCTTCCCATGTGGCATCCTCCAACGACAAGTCCCTCCATCCTATCGGATACTCTCTAATCACTCGGCTACGCAACCTCCTCTCCCTCATGTCACGAATCTCTGCAGGTATCAAAACTAATCGACTGTCCTCGTCCAATGGGGCAGAACAGGTGAAGAGGCAACATCATGTCCCAAAGCCTTCTCCAAACAAGATACATGAAAGACATTATGTACTTACTCTCAAGAGGTAGCTCAAGCTCATATGCGACCTCACCAATCCTCCTTAATACTCTGTATGGACCATAAAACCGTGGCTTAAGTTTCTTTGCCCCACGCCTCTTAAGTGCACTCTGTCTGTAAGGCTATAGGTGCAAGAAAACCATGTCTCCAACCTCAAAGGTCCTCTCAACTCGATGTCGATTTGCATACATCTTTTGCTAATTCTGTGGATGCTGAATATTATCCTTAAGTGCCTTAAGGATATCCTGATTGTCCTGTAAGCAATCCCTAGCTCTAGGCACTCTGCTATCACCTAATGCCAAGTCCACAAAAGATAAGGTATCATAACCATACAACGCTTGGAAGGGAGTCATACCAATCGACATGTGATATGTTGTATTATAACAATACTCGCCCAAATACAATCATCGCACCCACGCCTTCTACAATCTTGAAACATAGTTACACAAGTAACCGTCAACCCACTTATTAACTATCTCCGTCTGTCCATCCGTTTGAGGGTGGTAACTGGTGCTAGGTGTCAACTCTGTACCTGCTAATCGGAATAGCTCTTGCCAAAAGATGTTCATAAACCTGCTATCCCGATCACTGATAATGGTCCTAGGGAGTCCATGGAGTCTAAACACCTCACAGAAGAATAACTCTGCCACTTGAGATGCTGTATAGTCGATTGCAATAGAGAAGTGTGCAAACTTCGTCAACCTATCCACAACCACATAAATGCAATCCTTTCCCTGAACTCTCAGAAGACCAGTAGTGAAATCCATCGATATACTTTGCCACTTCTGCTCTGGAATAGGCAATGGTTGCAGAAGACCTGCTGAAAAGTATGCTTTGACTTGTTTTGTTGACAAGTCACACAATCATGTACATAGCACAAGACATCATCCTTCAGACCCTTCCATGAGAATCTCTCTCTCACCTTCCTGTATGTCTTAAAATATCTAGGATGTCATGCTAAACGCGTGTCATGGACAACGCGTAAGATCTTATCCTTCAGTTTTGATCCAGGCACCAAATAAATCCTGCCCTTATAGTAGATAACATCATCAATCACTGTGTATCTATCGTCTTGAATCCTACCATCCATAATCTCACATGCAAACTGATTCTTGGAATACTCAACTAATAGTTGAGACTTCCAATCTGCTAAAATCTCACTCAGAGAAAAATGTAGCAATTGTAGGCCTCCTAGAAAGCGCATCAGCAGCAATATTCTTTTTCCCCTTGACATACTCAATGTCGAAATCATATGCCTGTATCTTGCTGACCCATTTCTGTTGGCGCTCATTAAGCTCTTTCTGCTCCAAGAAGTATTTCAAATTGTTGTGGTCGTTCCTCACCACAAACTTCCCACCTACCAAGTATTGCCGAAACTTCGCCAAAGCATGCATAATGGTAAGCATCTCCTTGTCATAGGGGGAATATAGTCTCTTATTCTCCCTTAACTTCCTACTCTCGTAGGCAATGGGATGGCGATTTTGCATAAGAACTGCACCAATACCCTCTTCGGATGCATCGCATTCTAACACAAAGCGCTAAGAGAAATCTGGAAGCACCAAAACTGGACAAGTGCTCATGACCTGCTTGAGCCTATCAAATGCAATGTGTACCTGATCTGACCATATGAATGCACCCTTTCATGTGAGATCTGTCAAAGGGGCTACAAGCTGGGAGTACCCTTTCACGAATCTCCTATAGTAACCATGTAACCCTAGGAAACTCTGCAACTCTGAAATGTTCCTAGGTGGTGGCCAATGAAGGATGGACTGAATCTTCTCTTGATGTACCTTGACTCCATCACTACCAATCACATGCCCCAAGTACAAGATCTTTGTAAGTGCAAATTCACATTTGGACATCTTGGCAAATAGGGACTGTGCCTCCATAATGCCAAGTACCTTGTCTAGATGCCTCATGTGCTCCTACCAAGTCCTGTTGTAAATCAATATATCATCGAAGAACACAAGTACATACTTATGCAACTGCTTATTAAATATATGGTTCATGCATGACTAGAAAGTAGCAGGTGCATTAGTAAGGCCAAAAGGCATCACCGAGAACTCATAGTGGCCATAATGACATCTGAATGCTGTCTTATGATTGTCCTCACACATACGAATCTGATGGTATCTTGATCGAAGGTCAATCTTCGAGAAGTACACTGCACCATGAAGCTCATCTAATAACTCATCTATGTGCGGAATAGGATAACTGTTCTTAATTTTTTTCTTGTTCAATGCACGATAATCAATGCACATGTGCATAGTACCATCCTTCTTCAGCAACACCACAAAGGAAGCAAAGGGGCTAGAACTAGGTCTGATGTGCTCCATATCCAGTAGCTCACGGATAGACTTCTCTTTTTCATCCTTACATTTCGTAGGATGACGATAAGGAGTAGTAATCACGGGCTTGGCACCCTCCTCTAACTGTATCACATGTTCAAATCCATGGTCAAGAGGTCTGCCAGGAGGAATATCATCAAATATTGCTCCATGTTTGTCCAATATTGTCTGGACATCAATGTGGAATGGTTGGTCATCCTGTGAAGAAGGTGTCTTGGATGAAATGGAACACTGTACCGCCCACACCACGTCTCCATGTCTGAATATGGATTCCATCCTACATGCTGAAACCACCATGGGCCCACTATCAGAAAGAGCCTTTAACACAACCTTCTTACCTCCAACTATAAACTCCAGTTCCATCCTCTTAAAATCCTATATATCGCTGCAGAGTGACTGTAACCATTGGACGCCTAACATTGCTTCAATGTCACCCAGACCCACAACATAAAAGTCATCGATCAAGGTGTAATCTCCCAACTGTATACTTTGCTGCGAAACTGCCCTGGTGCACTTTATAGAAAATCCATTTGCTACTGTCACATTGAAACCAGGAAAATCCTTTGCCTGCAATCCTTGCTTAGCAACTAGTCCCTCATCAATAAAATTGTTGGTGGCACCACTATCAACAAGGCAAGTCACACGTTGTCCCTTAATCACTCCCTTCAAGCGAAAGGGATGGTATCTAGGGACTCTTGAGAGGGTGGCAATTAGAGGATTGGATGCATCCAATGCGTCATCCACTCCAAGCTCCACCCATGGGGCCTCCTGTTCATCCACACCATTGCTTCCCTCTAAATCTGTATCCTGTATATGCTCATCATCCACATCAGACACAACCTCGATGAGATGCACCTTGCCTTTCCCAAGGCATCGGTGTCCAAGATCCCGAGGCTCCTTACATGTGCATCATAGCTTCTTCCTCATCAACTCATTACGTGTCTCTTGATCCATCTTCGGGGGAGGTGATGCACTCCTGTGTTGTGTCGAAGATCTCTGGAAAGGCTTGGAGCACTTGGAAAATTTCTTATTCTCCTGATAAGAAGTAGTAGGTGGTGAAGTATCAAGGTCTAGGGTAATCTAAATAGCCTCATGTAAAGTCTTACGCTGAAGAGCCTTGACCAAACCTCGTCGCTTGTCATGTAAACCGTCTATGAAAAGCATCACCACACGTCTATCTGGCATCTCAGGAACCATAACTGTAATGCGTTGAAACTCATTAATGTAAGTTTCAACATGTCTAGGCTATCGCAGAAGTGCTAAATCCCTATAGTACAACGCAACATCCTTACGGTCAAATCTGGCAATCAACTGCTTAGTGAACTCCGTGTAAGAATGGATAAGTCTATGGTTTTGGGTAACCAAACCATGATGCCACCAATCATAAGGCTCACCCTCCAAGTGTAGTACTGCAAACTGAATAGCCTCATCCTCAGGCATCGACTTAAGTGAAAGATAGATGTCAAGCTTGTGCACCCAAGCTCGGGCAATGATCTTCTTGCTTCCATCAAAGGAAGATAAAGTGAGCTTGCTAGTAGCTCAATGTAGGTCACTATTATGCTGTTGTCTAGGCCCCCTATCACCACAGTTCCTCATGCTATCTCTACGCTATGAACAATACTGATATAGAGGGAAAGCCTCTCTAACATGCTATGGGAGACGTGCCCACTCATCACTCACAGCCATAACATCCTGAAACTCCACGCCCTCAAGCGGGTCAACTGGTGGGGGCTCATCTCTAGGAGGAAAATGGGCCTCATGGGCCTATGTAATGTCGCCATTTTTAGCCATACGCTCTTCTTTGACTGATAACCTATTTCCAGAAATCCATAGGTTGATCAAAAGTGAAATTAGGGTTTCCTTGCTTGGAGGTTTGTGGCATTTCTAGGTATTTACTATTTTTAGTAAATACTAATTTTGGCAGTGGTTCAGTTGTCATCCTTCATTAAGTCATTTTCAGTTGGAGCAGTTGCTTGGGTTTGATTTTGGCTTTAAAAAGCATTATTTTGGTGAAATAATATATTTCAAGGCATTAATGTTTTAATTTCAAGTTGACCCCTTGGCCTAGTTCATTAACTTTAAGTTGTTCTTAAAAGGTGGTCATGAAGGGGAACGTCATCATGGAGGATAAATTTAATATTTAAAGTCTTTTAATGCCTTGGGAAAAGTGGACGCCTTTTCTTGAAGATATTCTTTTAAAAATAAAGTTTATTTGTGCCTTGATAAAGTGGACGCCTTTTTGAGAAGTTGGAAGGTTTCTGGAAATTTGAAGAGTCTCATGTGACTTTTGGCATACTTCCTTGAGGAATTGAAGAGTCTTCTACTCTTCTATAAAATGAATGCTTTGCTTCAGCATTGGCATCCAATGAATTTATGCTAATGTTATGCTATCAAAATGACAACTTGGTTTTTACTTCGAGGGATGCTTACCTCCTAGTTTCAATCCAATTTCGTGTTTGAAATACAACACCGAGTTGGTTTTCATTGCTGCTTCTCATCCAGACTAGCAGATTGAGCTCAACAGTTGAAGTTTTTAATGATATTTCCAGTTTTGAAGTTGCTGATGCAGTCACAGCTGAAAGTGGTTTTTGCATACAGCTTTTTGTGTGAATTTAATTGGCTTGTGGGTACTTTTCCAATCCATTCCTTCAGCCAAGGCGACCATCTTTGAAGAGTTTCAGATTTTAATTTTGAGTTGTTGATTTTTACTTGTCAAAATCACCCCTCATGAAGGCCGTACCATTCTTGCTGCATTGGGACTCATGTAAGAATTAAATTATGAGTTTTTGTTGCTGTTTCTTCATCTGATGTTGGGCGCCTATCTTCCAGCAGCTCATTGGTTTTCGTTTCATACAAAACGGAGGTATTTTGAGTGAGTTGTGAATATTTCTTTGAATTTCACAGTTGCTGATCAGAATTTCCAGAATTGTGATTTTACATCAGACTTGTTTAAGGTTGAATCTTCAGTCCTTTCTTCATCATTTATTGTTGATTTCTAACATGGAATCATCTAGTATCATGGTACATTGATTCTATTATAATTTTCATGTAATTTGCAGCTCTTTTTCCATATTGTAAGACTGTAAACAGTAGTACTGTTCCAGTCCTTTATTGCTGCAATTCTTTCTTTAATTTCACATTAGTACCCCTGGATGGTTTACCCCCAGTGTGGATAATTGGATTTGTATTACTCTTGTACCCACTTTCAAGTGGAGAATCCCCACAATTCTGTGGATGCCCGCCGCAACGGATGAATTGTTTTAATTGTAATCTTTTCCCCCCACTATTTGGTGGTAGTGAGGAAATGCTCTTCATGGCTGGTTATCCGCCTATCAGTTTCTAGTTTTCAATTCAACACTCCGTCATATGTTAGCACCTAGCCCTCAGTGGGATCTTGAGTGCACATTCTTGACGTTGAGTAGTTTTCTTTCAAGTATTTTCATTTAGCTCCTTCGCCATATGACAACACCTATCCTTCATTGGGATTGAGTGTGCATTCTTGGTGTGAGTTCATTTCAAGTTCAGTTTTCTGTTTGGAGCTAATGCTAACCGAATTGATTAAGTGCTGGTTATGTGTGTTAATTCATCAAAAAAATTGGTTAGCATATTTCAGCCTATCTGTTGTACGTGGATGAGTTTTGTCATGCCTAGAAGAACCAAGAGTATTGTCTATTGACGAGGGAGCCCTACTACTCCCACGACTGCCTGTAACTGTAAGAGACCTATCTGCCCTATCACGTCTGTCATGTCTGCCACGCCTATCCCTAGGCCGACCCAAATCCATCCTATCAAGGGTATTCTAAAGTCTATCTAAAGCCTGTACAATCAGTGGTTGTGTATTAACGAGAGTTCTGAATAACTCACGATCAAGATCTTCTTGGGGATTCTGTCTCTCCCTCTGATGGGGACTTCTACTGCCATCATGTGTAATGTCCCCTTCTCATCATTGATCAATTCAGTCGTTCTTCAGCCTATTCCGGAGGCTCGTAGGCTTGTGGAGGTAAAATTAGGGTTTCCTTGCTTGGAGGTTTGAGGCAATTTTGAGTGTTTACTATTTATAGTAAATACTATTTTTGGGCAGTATGTAGTTGTTAGTCTTCAGGTCTTCATTTTCAGTTGGAGCAATTATATGAGTTCAAGTTCTGGCTTCTAAAAGCCTTATTTTGGTGAATTTCTTAAATAAAGGCATTAATGTTATAATTTGTAGTTGACCCCCTTGGCCTAGGTGAACAACTTAAAGTTGTGTTTAAAAAAGGGGCTTGGAAAGGGGACGCCATTTAATGAAGGAATTAATATTTTTTAAAAAATTTTAATGTGAGTTGAAGTGGGATGCCACTTTTGAAGAATTAAAAGATTTTTGGAAATTTGAAAAGGCTTTTGTGTCTCTTGGCGTTCCTTCTTGGGAATTTGAAGAGTCTTCTCTTCTTCTATAAAATGAAAGCTTTGCTCGAGCTTTTGGCATCCATGAAATTGTGTTAAAGTTATGCTGTCGAAATGACAAATGATATTTTGCTTCGAGGAAAGCTTACCTCCTAGCCTCTTGTCCAATTTCGTGTTTGAAAGATAACACCTAGTTGGCTATTTTGTTGCTTCTCAATATCAGACTAGCAGATTGAGCTTATCTGTTGAAGAATTTTGGAGTTTTTTACAATTTTGAGTTGCAAGTTCACATATAGTTGAAAGTGAAATTTGAATGCAGCTCCTTATATAATTTTAATTTGGTTCTGGGTACTTTTGAAATGTAATTGTCTCCCATGGGCGCCCATTCTCAACGATTTTGGGATTTTATTGTTAAGATTCTAATTTTTTATGTCAAAGTCGCCCTCAAGGAAGGCCATACCATTCTAGAGAGCTTTGGGATTTGTGCCAAAAATTATATGTGAAGATTTGATGCTGTTTTGTGATCAGAATTTGGGCGCCTACCTCCTAGAAGGCCTCTGCAAAACACATCACCCGATTCCGAGGTATTTTGAGTGAGTTATGAATATTTTAGTGGGTTCACAGTTGCTGGTTCTTCATTCCAGTTTGCTGATTTTTTCTTATCAGACTTTAGAAGTTCAGATTTTTGATTCATTATCAGCAATTAGAGAGATAATTATTTGTATGGGATCATCCAATACTCATGTGCTTTGAAGCTATTGTAATTTACATGTAATTTGCAACTTTCTTTCTTATTTGTAAGACTGTAAACAGTAGTACTGTTCCAGTTCCTATTTGCTGCAATTTATTTCTCATTTCTCACATTAAATACCCCTGGATGGTTTACTGCCAGTGTGGATAATTGAATTGTATCTCTCTTGTACCCACTCTCAAGTGGTGAATCCCCAGTCTTAAGTGGATGCCCACTGCAGCGGATGAATTAGTTAGTTGAATCTTCATGGCTGCTTATCCGCCTGAGTTTACTTCCTATTTGTAATAATTACTCCGTCATATGTTAGCACCTCGCCCTCATTGGGATCTTGTGTGCACATTCTTGACGTTGAGTTTTATTTTCAGTTCAGTTGTATTCAATTTCTATATCAAGTTGAATCCTAGGGATCCTCTGACCATATCCCTGCCCCTCTTCCTTAAGTGGTTTTAGGGCGCATTCTTGGTTAGAGTTGTTTTGATAGAGGTTTTGATTGGAGCCAATGCTAATCAAGTTGGCCAAGTGCTAGTTTGTGTTGTGCAATTCAACGAAAAAATTGGTTAGCATATTTTAGTGGTATCAGAGCAGAAGACCCTGCCATCCTGTGGCATTGTACAGTCAATTGTCTGATGAGTGAAAGAGAAACCAGACCATTCACCAGAAGTCAGGCCAGAACTCAGCATTAGCTTCCACCCGTTCCAGAGGCAGAGACATTTTTAGTAGCTTTAAGGGATCTTGGCAAAACAGTTGAAGGTACAGAAAAGTCAGTGGAAGAAGTTGGTCAAACAGTTGAAATAATGTCAGACAGTGTTAGGCAAGCTAATGAAGAGAGGGATAGAGTTGAGAAGAAATTTGATGGAATGATAGACATGATGTCACGATTATTGTCCAAGTTGGATCAACAAGCAACCCATAATGTCATTCAGCACCAAAATAATCCAACTGGTGAAAGCAGTGGAGTTAATGGAAATAATAGTAATGGCAGTCTTGAGGTGAATAGAGGAGATAAAATTATGGGTCAGCATGCTGCAATTCCTAGTGGGTCATCCTCTAGACCTCTTTTCCCCACTTTCACGCCAAGGGAATAGTAACAACGGGTTGAAGCTGCACCAACTTTTGCTGATGATGCACGTCAAGCTTACGTGGAGTATGCTTCTTTACCTCTTGATTTGAGAGATGCTTAGACCTTTGATCAATACATGAATCAAAGGAGTTGGAGAAATGGGGAAAGGAATGAGCAACGTCCTCCTCTGGTGGCTAGAAATGATTTTTACCAAGCTTTGGGAAAGATAACTTTGGAGCATTTTGAGGGCAGTAATAAGTGTACAGCCAGATCATGGGTGCAGAAATTGGATAACTATCTCTCTCTTAGACCAATGCCAGAAGAAGATGCAATTAAATTTGCTACATTGCATTTGGATGGGATAGCTCATGAATGGTGGACTCATGGATTGGTCACTCTTGGCCATAACCTCATCAGCACCTATGATGAGTTTACCAACAAGCTGATCGAAAGATTTGATACCAAGGATCCTGAGTTGAGATTTAGAGAATTGGCACAGTTGAAGCAACAAGGATCTTTTGAAAATTATGTGGCTGATTTTCAAAGGTTATTAGTAATGGTGCCTAACATTACTGAGAGAAGACGTTTGGTTCTCTTTTCAGAAGGATTAATGGAGCCTTTGAAGGGATGGGTCAAAGCCTTTTATCGACCAACTTTAGATGAAGCCATCAAGAAAGCGAGGAGCATGGAGTTGGCAACTCCAAGGCCTAAGTTTCATTTGAAACCTTTCAGCCATAAGAAGGATAAAAAACATTCTTCAAATCTGCCAAAGAAGTTTCCACCAAAGATGTCAGAAGAGCTCAGAGAACAACTTAGAAAAGATGGAGTTTGCTACATTTGCCATGAACCTTGGGTTAAGGGTCACCGTTGTTATGGAAGAGGCAAAGCAAACCGAATGGAGGGCTATTCTGATTATGGATCAGAATCTGATTTGTTTGATCAACAATACGAATCAGCAAGTAGTGAAGGTGAAGAAGCTCCAGAAGAGAAGCCCGATGAGGTTGGAGATGGTAGTGCTTTCGCAGAACTATCAAGTTTTCAAAAAAATGAGTCCTTTCGGATTCATGGAGTGGTTGGATCTCAAAGTATAGTTGCTCTAATTGATACTGGAGCAACTCACAACTTCATTGATGAAGGATTGGTGACAAAGAGAGGTTTGAAAACTGAAGAGTTTGAAGGCTTCAAAGTAATGGTAGCTGATGGTTTCACCATGTCATGCACAAAGAAAATTCCTAACCTTTCTATTCAGTTAGGAAATTATGAACTAAAAGATGATTTCTATGTTGTGGGTATTGGTGATAGCGATGCCGTGTTAGGAATACAATGGCTGCGATCTCTTGGAGAGATCACTTAGAATTTACAAACAATGGAGCTGAAATTTCAAGCTGATGGAAAGAAGGTTGTTTTGAGAGGGATGTCAAATGGGGGCCCTTGAATTGTGTCCTTGAAAAGAATGGAAAGGCTGATCCTTCATGATCAAGTTGAGTGGGCAGCAGAGTGTATGGTCCTACCAGCTGATTCAGTGGAAGAGAACAGGCAATATCATCCTGATATCCAAGCCTTACTTAACAAGAAGAGTAAAGTCTTTGGTAGCCTACCTCCTGGGAGACCTCCTGAAAGATGTTTTGAGCATGTGATTGAAGTAGAAGGAGCAAAGCCCGTCATCACCACGCCTTACCGTTATCCCAAGAAGCAAAAAGATGAATTGAGAAAGCCATCAAAGAGCTTTTGGAGATGGGTTTTATTCGGCCAAGCAAAAGCCCTTTTGCTTCAACAGTGGTGTTGGTAAAAAAGAAAGATGGAACAATGCATATGTGTGTCCTTTTGCTGGATGCTGAAGTATCGTCTCTCCTTCCAATGTGGCATCCTCCAACGGTAAATCCCTCCATCGTACCAAATACTCTCTGATCACTCGGCTTCACAAACTCCTCTCCCTCATGTCAAGAATCTTTGTAGGTATCAAAACTTATCGACCCTTCTCATCCAATGGGGGCAGCACAGGTGAAGAGGCAACATGCTGTCCGAAAGCCTTCTTCAAACAAGATACATGAAATACATTATGTATTTTACTCTCAGGAGGTAGCTCAAGCTCATATGTGACCTCACCAATCCTCCTCAATTCGTATTCAAGATGACTACTTAAATACAACAAAGAAACTCAAGGATAATTTACAAAATATTTACATAATATTATATCCCCAGCTTAATCCACATGGGTTATAGTGAGTCCAAGCATGCCTATGAATTTTTCAAATTTCTCCCTTACAAGTGCTTTTCTCAAGATATCTGCTGGTTGCTCATTAGTTGGACAATTGATCAATTTGACATTGCAATCTTTTTCATCATGCCAAGTCAAATGTAATTTGGTTTTGATGTGCGTGGTTTGGTCATGAAATACCGGATTCTTTGCCATCTTGATTGCATAGGTGTTGGCAACAATGCATGATGTTGATGAAACCTATTTTTCTTACAAATCTTCAAGAACCCTTCTCACGCACAATATTTCTCTGGTTGCTCTGGACATTGCCATATACTTTGCTTAAGCTAAAGAAAAAGCTCGCACTGACTACTTCTTTGATTGCAGATCCTAAATTCATCAAAAAACATGAAATAGATTTTCCATCTTGATTAAGTTTAGGGCAGCTTAAGTAAGCATATGAATTGAAAAGCTGCTGCCCAGTGAAGGTTACCAATCAATAAAGGTGAGCTCGACCTGGAATCCAGGTCATTTATGATGTATGTATGTCGACCGAGTCGAGGGCTCGACCACCGGGGGAGCGCTTGCATCAAATTCAAAGCTGTGTTTTAATAAAAGTCTCAAGTATTTTATTAAAGTAGGAGATCGTCCGAGAAAGACTTTAGATTAATAAGCTCAACTGACCTTTTACGTCTATAATTGGTTTAGGGTCGGAGAAGGCTCAACCTTTGAAAGCTTTCTATCCGGTTTAGGGCAGTTCTAAAGCTCCTTTGATATTCTTAGCTTGGGACCCCGTTCAACAAGTTTGAAATCTGCCACCTAAGAGTAATAAAGCCCACACCTTAGTTTTCTTCAAATATCAAACAACCCTCTTTGCTTCTAGCTAGTGACTTTCTCTTGGCTTTTGCATGAAGCTAGACATAACACCAACAACAACTGAAATGTTTCATCTAGTTGTCTGAATTAGAATATCCAACTAGTTTGAAATCTACCACCTTAGAGTAATGAAGCCCAAGACTGAGTTTCCTTCAGATATCAAACAACCCTCTTTGCTGCTAGATAGTGACTTTCTCTTATCTTTTGCATGAAGCTAGACAAAACACTGATAACAACTGAAATGTTTGATCTAGTTGTGGTGTAATGTCTCCTATTTCCTCCTAGCCATTGTGGAGTGTAATTTAATTAGTCAAATATTAAATTGTCCAGAAATAACATTATGGACATTTATATTTAATTAATTAATTATTTACTTTTATAAAAGAAAGGGAGAAAATATTAAAATAAGTTACTTTGAGTGGAGCAAAATATTTAATAATAAATTATTAAATGGTGGTGGATTATAAAGGTGGTGGAAATGAATTCATTGGCATGAATTGGAAAATTTATTGTCGGGAATTTGGAGAGCTTGGCTTTCTAGAGCTCAATGACAAAAACCCTCAAGTTCAGAGGATTGGATGAAAACCCAAATTCTCCTACAAGCGGATTTAACTCAGAATTTGCATTGAACTTCAATGAACAATTGGATAATTTTTGGAAATTGGCGAAGTCTTTGTAAAGACCAATTTGAGCAGTTGGGTGTGATTTCAGAGTTAAAGATTTTCATAATATGTTTAGATATTGCAAACCTGAACGCCATTGTGGGAATAAGGTATTTTTGATTTGTTATGCAATAGTGGAATGTAAAGTGCAGATTCTCTATGCTCCTTTCTATCATATATGTTCTTGGTGGTTGTATGTATGCTCAGGTTGGAGGTTATTGGTGATAATGGATGTTGAATGTGATGTACCCTTCTAAAAACTGAGGAATTTATGATTAAACGAGCGGGCACACTCCTAGAGCAGTTGATATTATTTATGATGTAGCATTTGTTCAGTCCAACATGCAAGGAATATTGGGTTATATTTTATTTCAGTCTAGAAGCGCCAAAGTTAATAAATGTATCACAATTGCTAAAGATATTGCCCAAGGAAGAGTTGTATTAAATATCAATTGATTGTTTTGCCTGTGTCATATGTGGCATTGATAGCATAAGAAGGTCTAAGCCTCTCATGCATTAAAGGTAATGGATTTATGAATGAAGGAGTGGACGACAAACATTTAATAGGTGTCACGCATCCTCTGTTCAAAATGGAGTAGGACGATATTAATAGGTTGAATAAAATATCCTTATTGAACCGCATTGTCTAGGTTGTGTGCGTTCAATGGTATTTGCCAAGGTCGAATTAAATTGAGGAGTGCTGATTAATCTGGTATCTGTATCAGACCAAAAAGGGTCATGGTCTTGAATGACCAATCGACAAATGTATCAATTTGACATGATGCTAATGGTAATATACCTGCCCCATGTTACTCACACCGCCAGCTTGTATATATTACCAAGTAAATTAGATTTGATACCTTATGAAGTCAAACTCTTATGAAGTCAGTTTTGAATCGTATTTATCGCAGGGTGTATGACTTATTGAGGGAGAGTCATATTTATTAATGGGCGCATGATTTTGGGAACCACAAACTTCAAGTTGTATTCTTGGAAGCTATATTCATCCTACACCAGATAACTATCAATTCAGAGACGATGAAGTGAAGAGTCGTGTATAGGCAGACTAAGGAGCATGCGAATTGAAGTGATTAATTCTCTTGGGTCAGCATCGCCATAATAGAAGACCAAAGTGGAATGGTTTGAAGATGTGATCTATTTGTGGTTGAGGATTTGCATGTAGAAACATAGCATCAATTAATTGCCGCCAACCTAAAAGTTTTCAGAATCTGCAAGTTACAGGTTAGTGATTATAGTTTTTGAAGGTCTCTGAATTTTATATTCCTATCTATGTATTTGCCTGTGCATGTAAATTCGAATAGCTGTGTAGTTTTGAGGGAGATTTATAATAGCTGTGATAATTTTTAAGGGCAGTAGATTGAGCCAGTCGGTTTGTTAAACTGTCTATGAATTCTAGCTTTTATGAATACTAGCAAATACAAAGTTATATGAATCTGCATATATATACAAAACTAGCTTGAGACTCCTGTTTACGCGAATTGTTTAATAAATTGTTTTGGAGTAATAAGGAAGAATAAGCAATTATTGGTAAAATAGAGCGAGGAATCTGAGATGTGGTTACATGGATCAGGCTTCCACTGAGATATTTGTACTTAGTCACATCTTCACACTCTATCATTTGATGCCAATTTTAGATTTTGTTTGATAGGTGGGTTGAGTGGTTTACGGTTTGCCATTCCAAATTTACTCAAAATTTCACCACTATACTTCTATTGTGTGATGAAAATGGATTTGGATTATTGAATTACTTAAATACCGAAATAGTAATGAAGATGTCCCAAATCTGTCATTCCAAAACCTTTCATCAATTATGCTTTGATTTTTGCAGTGTAATTTTTTATTATTTTCTGTTATGAACATATCATACATATATAAAACTTTTTTGTTAACTGTACTGACAAATATAATTGCATCTGCAAATTCAAAATGCTTGAAGTTCATGCTGAAACATTATTCAATGAGCCTTTCATATTGTGCTTGCTTGTTTCAGACCATACAATGATTTTACCAACTTACACACTTTGTGTACTTGACGTTGAATAGAAAAATCTTCTGGCCGAGTCATGTAGATTGTTTAATTGGGATCAACATTCAAAAAATTAGTCTTCACATCCATTTGATGAACTTTCCATCCAATGGGTGATGCCAAAGGCAACAAAACTCGAATGGTGGTCTATTTCTCTATAGGTGGAAATATCTCATAGTCTATTCCTTCTTTCTAAGCACATCCTTTTGCAACAAGCCTTGCCTTGTGTTTGTCAAGTGAGGCATCTGCATTTTATGTTTATGAAAGACCCACTTGCAACCAAGGGAATTTGGAATTCAGTGGAGGATCGACTAACTCCCAAGTGCCACTTTTGATGAAGGCATCATATTCAACTTTCATTGCTTTTCTCCACACATCAAGCTTTTTTTTCTTGTTTGAAGGAAGTTGGTTTTGAATAAAAAATGTGTGCATGAAAATTGTGTCAAAGTGAATGAATTTGCAATAAAATCAAACAAACTCAATGATCAAACAAAACACTCAAGATAAGGCATAGAAAGTCGAACATGCATATAATTTAACGAAAACAAACTATAACAAACTCTAAGTTGTGTAGATTTTCCCAAGAATGTCAATTGGATGTGTGCTCACTAACAATGCTCACTAACAATTTCGGCAGCAGAACGAAGCTCCAAGTGAAAAGGAGTTTGAGTCCATAAAAATGATTAAGTGTTTGATATACATGTTGAGGGGGAATAGAAATGGATGGTTGAGATTGCTTGATGGAGATCAAGGGTGGAGGATGATTTGGTCCTCTCAAAGCATGAGATGGTGAGAAGTGTGTAAGGTGAGTTGAGAGGGAGATGGTACTTTGGAGTATGGGAGACTTTGGCATCAAGGCAAGGTTCATTGTCACACTCCAAAGGGGATGATGTGACGGGGATAACGGAATACGAATTTCCTTCAGTGTACTTTGAGTAGACAGAACCCATGTGACATGGTACCAAGGCCATGCCACATGTACAAGTGCCCATGTGTATGATTTGATGGTGAGGGTTGACCTCACTTAATCAAGGATTAAATGTGTGCAAATGATTATGGGGTAGATTAGGGAGGCTAATGAAAAGTGATGGAGGATGAGATATGTGAGGGGGTAAATTAAATAAATAGAAATTATTTTTTAATTTATGGGAGAGAAAGGGTAAGGTAGGATGGCTATGGATAAATAATTAAATTTAATTATTTACTTGAGGATTTAGGGTTGATATAAGGGATTAAATTGAATGAATGTTAGGATAGTGAATATTAGTTAATAATAGGAATATTACTTAATTAACATAGAGGATAAGAAATTGGATGAATTGGGCATAAACTGACTAAATGTAAATAGTCAATTTTAGGTATCTACATGTTGTCCCTCTTTGAGATGATGTTAGGAAGTAGCATCATTTCAAAGAAGATTAAAACATAGCACTTGGAAGAAAATGGTTTGATTTCGGAAGATGCCCTAGTCATTTAAAGGAGTGAGTAGGAAGAAAGATGATGGGAGTGAACACGAGGATTAAGGATGCCCCCTCAAGAGGACATAGGGTTTGGGAGAAGATGGATGTGCTCTCGAAATGGATGAGATGATGTAGGATAAAGATGATGCAAGATGATGAATAGAAGGGAGGATGGGAAGAGTAAGTGATAATGGAAGGGGAAGATGACAAGCAATCAAGCATACATGAAAGTATTCAAGGATAAATATGATGCTGCCATAAGCAAGCTAAAAAGCCAAGATTGATTGATGATGGATGAAGTGTTGTTGATGTGGGAATGATATATCCCGAAACAACGCAAGGATTGGGAAGGATACATCCCAATGATGATGATTGGATTGAGATCAAGGCTTGTAGCAAGGCTAGGAACAAGACCAAAGATGTGATTGGATGATTTTGATTGGTTGCATAGGTCGATTGTACGAATTATGAGTTTTTTGCAATGTAAGATTGCTAGGAGCAATGGGATTAGATGGGAGCAAAGGAGAAAAAGATGTTTAGACTAACAAATCTATATCAGCCTAAAAGTTGTGAAGGGATAATGAAATTATTATGAATGAAAAGATGCTTAGACTAAGATGGTTTACTGCAACCCAATGTTTTTCCTTCAATGTTGTCATGAATTTGGAAATGAAACTTGCAACATAGCTCAAATGAGGTCTAGTGTTACCTACCTGGGAGACTTCTCATGCTGAAAATCATCTCCCCCTTTAGGTGGAGCCAACAAAAGCTAAACGCATGAATCCTTAGCCTTAAGAGTTTGACCTTTGGTAATCTTGATCTTTGAAGAGAGCCAAAAAGGCCCACTTTCTTCATCAATCACAACATCCCTGTTGAAAGTTA
>VDFB02175210.1:0-13873 GCA_007258455.2 Sequoia sempervirens | reverse complement strand
GCGGGTCCGTCCTCAACCACCCAAGGCTAAGGTTGTTAGGCGAGGATGGAAAAAAGGGGAAAACATAATCTCAAGAGTCCAAGCAACTAGGACAATGTACATTTGGGCTCATATGAAACCAGAGTACCCAATGTTAGAAACTTGGGCTTTGATACTAGGTGTAACGCCCCCACCAAGGAACCCTAGAGGTCAACACACTACAAGAGGAAATACAACTAGGGAGTGCTAGACTGCAATAGTGAGGAGTGTCATCACATAGATTGATATGAGTTATCCTATTGGATCTTCCTAGGCCCCGATCCCCATCCTAGGTTATCTTAGCAGCCTCTCTCGATCCCCGACCCCCATACAAACTCATGTAGAATCAACGTACCTTTCATGAGGACAAGGCAGTTGATCTTGCCATTCCAGGCCTTCCCATCTCATCTCAAGCCTAAATGAGCACTTGAGAAATGAGTGAGGCATACATTATCTTGATTAATGTGAATTCTACCCATCCCCCTAATTCATTATTAAGGTTATCAGTAGATTAAGAAACCCTCCAATAGGTTATCCTAGACACCACTTTGGATTCTAGCCCCCATGGAGAGCCACTCCCCCTACTTGTAACTAGTAAACCCTACACATCAAGCAAGGAATTATCCATCTTTCACACTTATCATAACCACATGAATCTAAACACAGAGCAAGGCATTGGACATATTACACACTTATCATAATCACATGAACATCGGTCAGAACATGAACCCATGTCCCAACCCATAGCCATAATTCAACCATTATGAACAGGTGGTACAACACTTAGGGTTTGCATTTATCACAATACTCATATGCATACCTTCCAATAGAATATAATTACAAAATCACATGAATCCATACATAGATAGGAGGGCAACACCCTTAGGATTTACATTTCACACAAAGCAGATGACCAACAACAAAGTCAAACTACTTTCAAGGTTATACAGTCATAAGGACCATACATACCAATATACTCCCTCCTAGGCCTCTAGAAACCAACCTACTAAACACATCTCCCAAAGTCACATACTTTACACAGATGGCACCCACTGATGACAATTACATAAACACTAATCCAATAGTCAAAACACGATTGATTAATCATGACCATGGAGACATTCACAACCTCATGCAATGAAACATAACAATTTAACAATTTAAAATCTAATTACCCAAATATTTGTATTGTTATTAATTAATCCACAAATCACTCAATCAAATAATCCATATCATAATAATGCTCACATAACTAACTTTTAAATCATCATGAGAGACATACATGAATCTTGTCAATTTTCCTATCATAAGGATATAATAATTAATTTAGATATCCTTACATTATTTTCAACCCAACTTAATCTAATTAACTTTATCAATTATCCTCAATCATTTAAATTACATAACCAATCTCTAATATCTTACCCTCATTCAATATTTACAATCCCCTAACTCATAATTATCTATTTACGAAATCAATCACTTCACTTAATTTTATACACAATTAAATACTCATTTTAATCATAACTATCCGATTGGAATTAAGTACTTTATTTTTTTTGTTTCTTCATTTGACATATAAGCTATCTGATAAACAAAAAAAACATTATTTTACTCATAACCCTAAATACTATGATGCATATATATGTATATAAAAAGACTAATTCATAAGAATCGATAAAATAAGGAAATCAAAAGACAAATTTCACATACTAAGTTTAGAACTTTCTTAATCAAATGGGACAAGGTTTTGACCGAATAGATTTAAACGTAAGATTGATTCAAACTAGGTGCATCCTCAATAAATCAATGATAAATACATAGCGAGATGAAGAGATTAAGATTACAACTTGACCAACTAAAGGCGTGATGGATAAAGTACTAACTCCGCTTAGAAATGTGTTATTTGTTTCACTTCAAATATTGAGGTTCCCAAATATCCCAAAAAAAATTGATTATTTCAAAATGAACTTCCTTGGACCTAATTGTTAAAATACTATTTCACTTTGCCCCCATTAATTCCCTTCCAAATATTACACTAATTCTTAACACAAAATTAATCTCTAATTATATTATTGTGCTTCCTTAATTGTGACCTCTATAAGATTCAAATATTCTATACAAATATAATCTTATTTTACCCATTTTCACTTAACCACATAATTGAAAGATTATTTACCCACATATTTTATAGTTAAAAATAACTATAGTAACAATATTCCAACTAATTAATTACACAACAACTCTATTAAATAATTATAAAATAACTAATATCCATTTACTGACTAATTGACAGAGGGAAACCGAATCTTTTAACATTTAATCTAAACATTTAAACCTAACATTTTACCCTCATTACTATTAAATTTATCATTTCATGGAATAATTGGAGATTCATTTAACTCCTTACTAAACCCCAACTCTCGGTTATTTATATATGAAGTACGAATCAATTCACTTTAACAATTTACCCAAGTCATTTGGTATTTACCCTAAATCATTTAAATTTAATAACATATCTATTCACTTAATTAATTACATAATTTAAATGTTCGCTTAAATAATAAATATTCAATTTTTAATCTTTTATCTAATGGCATTTTATTTCTTCTCTTACCATAGAGTCTTCTACATATAGAAAAACACTCTTTCCCAATTCACCATTATATGTTATATTAGCTTATCTATCTTAATATATTAATCTATATATTATACGCCGAGAGGTATCATTTTTGAGTAGTAATTAAACCCTAACCCTAACCCTAATTCAACCTAACACTAACTTTGAACCTTAATTAAACTCCAATTGAACCCTAATTAAACCCTAACTATAATCAAACCCTAACCCTCACCTCGACTAAACCCCAAATATAAACCCTAAGCTTTCTCTTAAAACCCTAAATTTAACCCTTACCATAATTGAACTTTAACCCAACCCTAACACTGATAGTTATTGTAATTAATCATATAATTTAATTAAATAATCAAATCACCATAATATTTGCAAAACATAGATTTCATTAAAAAATTAATCTAAATTTTAATTTCTAACATTGAAAAAATATTTACTATCTAGTTGTTAAATTAATAATTAATTAAATTATAGTGATTATCTAATTAAAGTAAATTAAATAAAATTAAATATTCATTTTAAAATAAATATATAATTATTAATTATAATTTTAGAATAAATCAAAGACAAACTTAGACTAAAATCATATATATCATATTAAATTAAAAAATTATAAATAAAATCAAAACTTAAATTTTAATTGATATATAACTTATTTCAATTTAAAATATATAAATTCTAATTTCTAAAAATCATAATAAAATTAAACTAAATTCTAATATATAAATACCAATTTCTAAAATTCATAATAAAATTGAATTAAAATCTAATTTCTAAAAATCATTCTAAAATTAGACTAAAATTTGATAAATAGCTTAAATTTCATTCTAAAATTAAACTAAAATTTGATCTATAACTTAATAATTTTAGAATAAATGAAAGACAAACTTAGACTAAAATCATATATATCATATTAAATTAAAAAATTATAAATAAAATCAAAACTTAAATTTTAATTGATATATAAGTTATTTCAATTTAAAATATATAAATTCTAATTTCTGAAAATCATAATAAAATTAAACTAAATTCTAATATATAAATACCAATTTCTAAAATTCATAATAAAATTGAATTAAATTCTAATTTCTAAAATCATTCTAAAATTAGACTAAAATTTGATAAATAGCTTAAATTTCATTCTAAAATTATTAAACTAAATTCTAATTTGTAAAATTCATTCTAAAATTAAACTAAAATTTGATATATAACTTAGATTTCATTCTACAATTATTAAACTAAATTCTAATTTGAAAAATTCATTCTAAAATTATACTAATTGCTAATTTCTAAAATTCTTTCTAAAATTATATTATAATATATAATATATGCATAAAATAATATATAATACATAACAAATATTATAATTTATATAATACATATTATATAATCTTAGAATTGTAATTGTAATCAATGTAATATTCTATTTCTTTAATAATATAAATCTAAATAAAAACAAAATATATGAAAAAATATAGAAAAAGTATGTAAAAACATAATAGAAAATATAAGCAACTACATATATAATTTCAATCAAGCCATTTAATCTTAATTTTTAAAGTGTAAAAACTGCTCCATTATTAAAAATCAAGAAAGTTCAAATTCTCCTTATAACCATGCTGAAAGCAGAAATAAAACATCTAACTTAACCATTACTAAACAACAAAATCCATCAAATTTGAGACATTACAACTTCCAAAAGTTTCACAACTAACGGTAACAGTAAAAGCAAGAGCAATAATTTTATTATTGGTGCCAGATTTAACCCTCTATTAGGATTTTAAGTGTCTTTTTCTGATCGATAGGAAAATACAAAGAACACAATCTATAGTAATATCTCTGAGTGAATAGTCAGTTATATACCCAATTGTAAGGATTAAAATTATTTCCCCTCAGAAATCGAAGGAAGAGAGTTAAAAAATAAAATTAATAGCAATAATAAAAAACTGATCTTACAACAAAATTGTATCTATCTTAAAATAATTGATAGGAAAGAACCTTTTTAGATGCCACAACAAAATTCTGACACAACAAAAAAAAAACAAACCAAAATTCTGGTTTGAATGGTCCCCATCTTTGCATGCACACTTATAATGAGTAATACCCTGCTCAGCTACAAACCATCTCAGTGGATTCACTATAAATAGAAATCCTGTAAAAGTTGAAATTCCTGTATTCTCTACCCATAATGCCCAAAGATAAAAACAAAAAACAAAAACGTGTAAATAATACCAATCGTTTCCAAGGTAACTCTTAACATTTCATGATATAGTTGTGTCATGAATGATCATCTTTTCTGAAGGGTAGCTCTCGATCTTTCTAACAATGTCATCTCCAAAATTTCCTTGTATGGCTTTCGCCACTCAAATGAAATACACGTCTGCACGAGAGGGCTGCAACATGAAAGACAGGAACACGCAGATACTACTTTCTCATACATGTTTATTATATTAAATACGGAAGTCCTGCAAAATGAATACAACGAGTATACAAGTATTTTGACGGATCAGACACCAGTCCTTTGGTAAAATCTCCCACTGCTCCCGCCAGCATCATGTCCGTCGGATATTATTCTGAGAGTGAGGAATGGCGATTGTTTCCTTTTAAAGACCCAATGCCACTCTTCCACTACCCCGCCAACACGACTCTTACCGCTCACAGTCCTCGAGCTCTTCCTCTGGCCAGTAGCATGCTTTGCCATTTCTTGTACTTTCTTACCGCGGTTTATGAAATAGGCGTAATTATCTATCAAAGCGAGGCTATGACTATCCATTTCCATTATATTTCCTTCCTTCCTGCCACCATACTCCCTGCCACTGCCATATACATACTACATATACACTATACATATACATATACCATATACATATACATATATATATATATATATATATATATATATATATATATATATATATATATATATATATATATATATATATATATAACATATTCCATAAGATGCAATCAAAATATAATATTATATATATATAATAAAACTGTAATATTATTAGTTCACACTTGTTGAGATACTATTACGTCCTCCAGAAATGCATTTAGCAGCTGACTTATTGACCAATCACGTTTCACCATTTAACATATTACTTATTTTTTTGTATAGTTTGAATTTGGAAAGCTATTTTATATATTGGAAAATTAGCATTTATCTATTTTTCTATTCATCCGAGTAGCTTTATAAATCATTTTCGTTTTACAAATTTGGGAAAATGCGAACGCATAAATTGATTAAATAAATTTAAGCAAAGGCATAGTTTAAAAGTTGGCGGCTAGAGGTACGTAATCCATGAATGCAGATTAAATGCATTAAAATATCAGGAAACTGCAACTGCATAAATTGATTAATTAAAATTAAGCAAAGGCATAGTTTATCAAACTGGTGGGTAGACGTACGTAATGCATGAATATAAATTAAATGCATTGAATGGCATCTGGCTCGAGGTGAAGGTGGTGGAATGGCTTGGAGGCCACGCGTGGCCAAGGTACTTTGGTCATTTAATATAGAGTTAGGTTACTTGGTATGCATTTCTATTAATTTGCGTGTGTTGTTTTTGTCTTCTGTGAGCGCCTGTTCTGAGGGAGAGTTTTAGCGACTGAGCAGGAGATGTTATAGTTGCAGAGTCCAGACCCAGAAACGAGTTATTTGAGGTGATAATTTGGTATTTTGTAGTTGCAGAGTTGCACGTTGGACAGTGAGGGATGAATTGCTTCAGGTCAGAAGAGGTAACTTTTCATTTTTTTTGTCTATTTGATACAAGAAATGCAAGTAGGGTTTCATAGTGCTTTAAGGCATTTGTATACTTTGATTATAAATTCGTATTTTAAACTACTTTTAGTATTGTTTATTCAGATTTCTTGTTGAAATGCAAGGTTTCATCTGTGTTTGATAGGAATTATGTAGAAATCCTCTTCTCCATTTTACTTCATGCATGTGAGCCCTGTAAAGTCTCTATATTATTGACTACTGCAAAGTGGTCCCATAAAGAGGGCTTTGGAACCAAAATTATGTCAACACATGCGATAATGAGAGCTTTACGATCAATGAGTTGATAGTGTGTTGCTTTGAGCTTTTAAGTTGTCATCAAAGCATAAAGGATAGAGGGTTATTTAAAGTCATGGTTGTTGTCATAAATGAGCATAAATCCATTATATTAAACTACTTTTGAAGTATTTCATCGTTGAAATTTCTTGTTGAAATGCGAAGGTTTCATCTGCGTTTGATAGGTATTATGTAGAAATCCTCTAGTTCATTTTACTTCATGCATGTGAGTCCTGTAGAGTTTGTATTTTTTTGATTGCTGCAAAGTGGTCCCATAAAGAGGGCTTTGGAACCTAAATTATGTCAACGTGTGCAATAATGAGAGCTTTTCAACAATGAGTCCACTGTGTGTTGCTTTGAGCTTTTCCGTTGTCATGAAAGCATAAAGGATAGAGGGATTTTGTTAAAAGTCGTCGTTGTTGTCCTCGTAGGCATAAATGCAAATAATGGGAGCATAAAGAATGCAGTAGAAACCTTTTTCCTGCTAGCAAGCATAAAAATTTTGTCAGATGTCATCGTTACTATTTTTGTATCTTGGGGTTATAAAAAACTATGTCAAAAATGTTATAGAATCCAAATTACAATGTTGCCATAGAGCAGTTAAGTAATATTGCTTGATAGAATGGTTGTAGGCTTTATGCAAAAGAGCAATCAAATTCATTGCTAGAAGATTTGTGGTCCAAGAACCTGTGGCAATTAGTTTGTGTAGTTAATCTGATCTACATTTATACTTGTGTCTCTTGAATCTAGAAAAATGCTTGCTAGTGTTTTAATGGTTTTCACTATTAGTATCCATCGGAGTAGGAGTACTATATATTGCTATTCTTTTAGAAAAACAAACACATGGTTTTTGTTTTCTAATCAAAGCTTTTTACATGGTGCAATGTTTTTGGTTGGAAGAAAAGAGGTAGTGTAGCGGCCCAGCTGTGGAAAATTCTTCAAGCAAGCAGTACAAGGTGAGTTTCTAGAATGAACCTTCTCCTTTGTTTACAATTGCATATAGTAGACAGAGAAAAAGGTTAATTCAAGATTCTCACTATATTGATTGTACTTGTAATCATATTGTTTCTTTTTGTTACAAGGACAATATTTGCAAATGGGTATTGTGAGTGGCATATGCTATATGGTTCATAAAAATTAAGTAGTTGGGGTTCAAAAGTAGATCTTCGTTGCAGTGGCATGATCTCAGAAATGCAATAATTATCCAATCAATTTTTTGGGTGGCTGATTGCACTTTATAATTTAAACCTGCCTTTTTTAATTTTGAGAGTTTGATTCTAAATCCATATGCATACTTTGATTAAAACTATTGGCTAAAGGTGCATAATTCATTTATGCAAAAACAATGCATTTAATGGCATCTGACTAGAGGCGAGGCTGTTTGGATTGCTAATTAGTCTTTGAATATATAACAATTAAAAGAGATAAATAAGTATAATTATCCTTAGCCACATTTCACATTTTGACCTTTCAATCAAAGTCAATTAACAAAGTAGTAGTTAGACCTACAGAAGGTTCAAGGACTATGCTGATAGAAAAGCATATTTTCGACAATGGCTAGACAATTTGTTGAAATTGCTTTACAAACTTTGAAGCAAATGCATTTTTCCTTCTATTTGCTTTCATTGTACATCTTAAATGGAAGTTGGGTTTCGCATTGTTGCAATGCATTTGGATACTTTGATTGTAAAATCATAGTTTAGATCGTTTTAAGTGTTATCGATTCAAACCTTTCCTTGAAATACCAAGGATTCATCTGAATCTTGGAGGCAACGTACAGCTGTCTATAATTATCCTTGGCCACATTTTACATTTGACCTTTCAATCAAAGTCAATTAACAAAGTAGCAGTTAGACCTAAAGAAGTTTGAAGGACTATGCTAATAGAAAACCATATTTTGGACAATGGCTAGACAACTTGTTGAAATTGCTCTACAAACTTTAAAGCAAATGCATTTTCCCTTCTGTTTACTCTCATTGTACATCTTAAATGGAACTTGGGTTTCGCATTGTTGCAATGCATTTGGATACTTTGATTGTAAAATCATAGTTTAGATCATTTTAAGTGTTATTGATTCAAATCTTTCCTTGAGATACGAAGGATTCATCTGAGTCTTGTAGGCAATGAATAGCTGTCCTATAAAGAGAGCTTTGGAACCAATGAGCTGTCATAAAGGATAGAGGAATATTGTCAAATATTGTGGTTATTGTCCTCATAGGCACACATGCAAAATATGGAAGCATATAGAAAGCAAGTTAACTCTTTAATAATCCCATGAAACATAGTCTTTGTATGCATCCATGCATACAGGTTTGCATGTATATATGTGTGCATGTAATTATGTATATATGAATGCATGTATCTATGTTACCATGTATGTATGTGTGTATATAACAGATTACTATTGCATTTGCTTTAAATGCTTTTTTGTGGATGGTGCCAGTTAGCCATCCAGTCATATTGTCGTTGTTGTACATATTGCTTTTAAAGATATATGAACTCAATTTCGTGAGTTATATTTCATATTGGTAAATTGGCATTTATCTGTTTTTGGAACCCATGGGAGTGGCTTTTTGAATCGTGATTGTTTTAAAATGCTTGTCAAAATGCAAATGCATAGGTTCATTGATGGCTATGTGCTTTCATGCATATATGCATATTTATAGGATTCATTGCTATCATGTAAAGGCCACATAAATATTCATTCCCCAAGCCCATGTAGTCATTTCAATATATGCATATATTAAGGGATCTATTGATACATGGATATGTGCATCCATGGATACATGAACGCATATATAGGTGTAACCATGTGATCATGTATGTATGTGTACGTGTATATATGTGTACATCCATGCATGTATCTATGCATCTGTGCATTGAGGCATGTGTGCAGCTATGTGTCTATGAATACATTTTATCCAGTAATCAATGTCAATTAATAGACTAGCACTCGTACCTAGAGAATGTTCAAGGATTGTGCCAATAGAAAACCATATGCATATCAATATGTTAGAGAGCATGTATCTATGCATGGGTGTGTATAGATGCTAATTGTTCTGAATTTTGGTTGCATGTGATTGCATTAAACAATTAAGAATAAGTGCTAGATAATTGAAGTAAAATGACCCCATTCAGTTTGCAGATCAATTTTTCCCAGCCCTTTACATGTTAACTAAGAGTCTTGAAGCTTAAATGTCACAGTATATGTAGCATTTTACCCAATAGCTCTATCATTCATGATTATTTAGGCAAGTTCATATTTCCTCATTCATCCTTGTATTGTCTCATATCTAAATAATTAGGCAATTGCTAATTAGCCTTTAAGTACATAGCAATTCAAAGAAAGAAATAATTGCAATTAGCCTTGTGTACATTTGAACTATTAATCAAAGGAAATTAACAAACTAGCCCTAGAAAACCATGTCCATGTTAATGTGTTGAATAACACGTATTTGTGCATGGGTGTATATAGATGCTATGAGTTGTGATTTCTACCATTATGTAGCGCTTACTATTACTTGTACAGCCAAGTGATATGCAAGTAGAATTCATAGTTCATAGCATCCAGATACATTCAAGGACAAATACAAATCAAGGTTGTTGGCATCCTGATAAGAAAGATGATGAGATACATCCAATTAATGTATGTCACAACATGTTATTGAATAAAGATGATTTGGCTGGGCAGGTTACAGATGAGAATCCTTATTGGTGTGTGGCTAATGCTCTTTTTTATTGAAGACTTGTCAAGAAAATTACATGCCAATACTATTAGAAAACAGGTAGAATTAGATTAATTGATTGACTATGATTAATTGACTATAATTTTGGTTCCAAAGCTCTCTTGATGGGACCACTTTGCAGCAATAAAAAAAATACAAACTCTACAGGGCTCACATGCATGGAGTAAAATGAACAAGAGGATTTCTACATAGTTCCTATCAAACGCAGATGAAACCTTCACATTTCAACAAGAAATTCGAATAGATAATACTAAAAGTAGTTTAAAATACGGGTTTATGCATATGAGGACAACAACCACAACTTTTAACAGAACCCCTCTATCCTTTACGCTTTGATGACAACGGAAAAGCTCAAAGCAACACACTGTTCACTCGTAGTTCAAAAGCTCTCATTATCGCACGTGTTGACATAATTTTGGTTCCAAAGCCCTTTTTATGGGACCACTTTGCAGTAGTCAATAATATATAGACTTTATAGGGCTCACATGCTCAAATAGATAATACTGAAAGTAATTTAAAATATGAATTTATAATCAAAGTATAACAATGTCTTAAAGCACTATGAAACCCTAGTTGCATTTCTATTTGCATGTACCTGGTTTAAACATCTAATTATTGGTTCTTGATAATGGAATGAAATGAACTTGGACAAATGGACATAGAATGACCCCATGGAATTGGAACATCAATGTTTGCATGCCTTTAACATGATAGCAGATTTGCGTGCATGAGACTTATTTGAATCTCAAATGTCATATTGTATGTGGCATATTAGCTAGTTGGCTTAACATGATAGCTTTTAAACAAGTTAATTCAGCGATCAATCAAGCTAATTGGCTGATGAATTAATTGTGTTCCATGGTTAGTCATAGCTAATTATTGGTCATCTTTATCCTCCAAATCAGTTAAATCAATGTTGCTTATTCACATTCACAGATACACAATCTTTCTAAACATTTTGCATGCTTTTAATAGGAAAAGAGCTTTAGAACAGGATATGTGCATTCATCTAAGCATCATAAGACGTAGATTTCTGATAGATATAATGGTTTGTAATGCTGTCATGAATATGCATACCAAATATAGAAGCACAAGCAAAAACATTTAAACTGTTTGACAGAATTCCTCAAAGAAATGTTGGCTCTTGGTGTGTAGTGATTGCAAATTATGCAAAGAATTATTTGTCAAAAAAGGCTTTTTGCAAAAATTCAAGCAAATCAACTAAATAGCTGATCAAGTTAACTGTGAATCAAGTTACTTGACTAATCAATGAAACTAGTTCATTGATAGATCAATTTTCTTGAATAGTTAATTATAGTTAATTAATAAACATCTTTGTACACCAAATCAATTAAACCAATCATGGCCATTCATATGCAAAAAAAGGAATTTCTTGAAAAGGCTTTATAGACAAGGAAGCAAATGCAATTGGTAGGTGTAAACCCAAATTGCAAAATCCTCGCCAACATCTTCCTTTCTATTTCTTGTGCTACAAATATTCAACAGCCTATAGCTGTCCATATTAATATGTATCTATGCATGCAGCCATGGATATATGTATCTATGCAACTTCCATACATGTATATTTAAGCATTTATGTATCCAGCTATGCATCTATCTATCTATCCATGCAACTATGTTTCTATGTATTCTTCTACCTATAGATGCATCCACGCATATATGTATCTGTGTTTCTATGTGCAAATGTATACAGGCATCTATCCATGTATGTGTCAATGTATCTATGAATACATCTATCCATAGATACATGTATCTACGCATCTATGGATACCATGATAGATGTCCACATCCATGTATCTATGGATACATGTATCAAGTAGCTCGGTTCCAGGTCTTGACTCTATAGCAACAACATCTCCTGTGACTACACAGATCTGCAAAATAACAAAAAATGAAACTCTCAAAGTAATCACAATGCATCTCTAGTCACTAAAATCTATATTACATGATAAACAAGCAAGAACTTTTGAGTAGATGAAGGTCATGAACATTGAACCAATAGTAGGACAGTCACCACAACATTTAAGTTAACCTATGGTGCAAATTCTCTTTTCCATTATCAATTTTATTCCCAATTTCATCCATGAAGAACTTTGTCAACCTGTAGATCCTGCTGTTAGCCATGACTTTGATCCATGATTTCCATTTCTTTCATCAATGAATTCCATATCTTTGATCCATGAAGAACTTCTTCAACATGTGCATCCATGAATTCTATATCTTTGAGGATATTCTTCATGGATGAAATTGGGAATACAATTGATAATGGAAAAGAGAGTGTTGAGCATAGGTTTACTTAAATGTTGTGGTGACTGTCATACTATTAGTTCAACGTTCATCCCTTCCATGATTTGATGGAACTGGTGTGGGCTGATTTCATGAAAACTCAAGTGTCATAGTATATGTGGCGTAACAGCTAATAAGTCCATCTCACATTTTGCTGATGACAATTTAATTTGTCTCATTTGTCTTTGAACCATTAATCAAAGTCAATTAATAAACAAGTAAATCTTACACTTGACTCATGCAAATTAAGTCAATTCTATTATTAATCATAGTAATAGCAAACAAATGCTTGTTAGATGATGTCATTGTTGAAACGCTACTTGCATTTTTGTTTGCATGTACCTAGTTTAAACATTTAATTATTGGTTCTTGATAATGGAATGAAATGAACTTGGACAAATGGAAATAGAATGACCCCATGGAATTGGAACATCAATGTTTACATGGCTTTAACATGATAACAGATTTACGTGCATGAGACTTATTTGAAACTCAAATGTCATACTATATGTGGCATATTAGCTAGTTGGCTTAACATGATAGCTTTCAAACAAGTTAATTTAGTGATCAATCAAGCTAATTTCCTGATGAATTAATTGTGTTCCATGGTTAGTCATAGCTAATTATTAGTCATTTTTATCCTCCAAATCAATTAAATCAATCTTGCTTATTCACATTCACAGATACACAATCTTTCTAAACATTTTGCGTCCTTTTAATAGAAAAAGAGCTTTAGAACAGCATGTGTACATTCATCTAAGCATCATAGGACGTAGATTTCTGACAAATATAATGGTTTGAAATGTTGTCAGGAACATGCATACCAAATATGGGAGCACAAGAAATTTTTTTTTAACTGTTTGACTGAAACCCTCGAAGAAATGTTGGCTCTTCGTGTGTAGTGATTGAAAATTATGCAAAGAATTATTTGTCGAAAAAGGCTTTTTGCAAACATTCAAGCAAATCAACTATATAGCTAATCAAGTTAACTGTGAATCAAGTTACTTGACTAGTCAATGAAACTAGTTCATTGATAGATCAATTTTCTTGAATAGTTAATTATAGTTAATTAAAAAACATCTTTGTACAACAAATCAATTAAACCAATCATGG
>VDFB02175208.1:0-21852 GCA_007258455.2 Sequoia sempervirens | reverse complement strand
AGACCAATCTTGGATTGAAGCTCAGCTAGGAAGGAAGAGGAGGAAGCCATCTTATGTTCTTAATCATTCTGATTTTGACGACATTTACCAAGATGCGCCAGACAAGAGAGTCAAGAACATGGTTCACGAGAGAAACACTGACATGGAGATTGTCGTTGAGACTGCCGTACCTCCACAGGGGAAGAACTTGGCTGAATTATAATCTCAGGATTTTGAGGTTATCACAGTCAACCTTGGTCGCAGCACACACCAGACTCAAGTTGATCTTCTACAAGTTGCTACGGACAGTGCCAAGGATAGAATACTAAAGGAAGGAGAGGATAAGGCAGCCCTCAAGGCTGAAATCAGACAGCTTCGTCAGTATATTTCTAGCCTTGTGCATAGACCCGATGCCATTAGTACACTCCCACCGATGCTTGAGCCTCCAACAGAGCAAAGTCAACTCAATCACTTGGTTGCATATGGCAAGCGTTTGGAGGAATGGGAGGAGGAGTTCGTTGCTAGAGGCCGTACTATGCTTACAGAGTTATATCAGTTGCGGTACAATGCACGAGAGCTCTGTCTTAGTCTTCAGGATGAGGAAAGAGATATGGCAATTAACAAACCCCGGGACGAGATTATGATTGCTCACCTGAGTGTGACTTATGATACAGTCACGGATGCAGAGGACAGAGAGGCTATCTACTCTTGGAAGACACAATTGGTTTTCAGAGCAAAGATAGAAGACAGTTTGGCATCAGAGTTGGCTGAGAGTAGAGAGCACGCCACTAGTGCACTCCGGTTTGTGAGGACTCTTGTATCTCGCCACCGCGGTCGCTGGTCAGAGGGTGGTGCCTACGGAGCCACCGATGTTCAGTCAGAGCTCCAAGCACTCATTCATACCATTTTCAGTGGGGAGACCATTGGCTGTAAGATTACTCAGCTTACAGTCATGTCAGCATTGTTCGATGAGGCAACGAGGAGTAGGGGAGAACTTCAGTCTCAGATTACAGCTGGTGAGGATATGCTGCATCGACATAGCATTCTTCGACAGAGTCTCATAGCTCCAGATAGTGATACAGTCAACAATCTCGTTGAGGGATTGATTGCTCGAGATCATGACCAGTAAACTTCAGTTCCCACCTCTCAGGATAGACATTACACACACAAGTTGAACTGAGTGTTACCCTTTCCAGTTAACTCGAGGTTGTCATCACATGCATATCTATTCTGAGACTCGCCTTTCACACTTGGAGTTTCTTTTAGGGTTTTCGTTAACTGATGATAGTCTTCCAGTTAACTTAATATGACGCAGCATGCTCGCATCAGCTTATCCATTTTAGATTAGATGTTTCCGCCTAAACCGAGGGTAGTTTCCCGCTTGACCGTGATAGTTTACTTCTAATTAGGTCATGACAGCCGTACGCATTACAGAACTGGTAGATTTAATAATAAGCAAGTGATTTTAGGTTCCCTCACACCTTGATGTATATAAATAAGAGCTTTTGCTCATTTGTAAATAACTTTTTGCTTGAGAGAGAAATATATGCTGCGCCTACCTTGCCCTCAATATTGCTCTTTTTGGTACTTGTTCATGTGTCTTCACTATTGCAATTGATTGTTATGCCACATAGGGTTTCGAAAGATTGTAATGCTGAATTCTTTCCATAGTTTAGATATATCTGTTTGAGCATCTTTATCATTGAAATCAATTGTTATGCCACATAGGGTTCCAAGAGATTGAAGTGATAAGGTTGTTTGTGTTAATTTACCATTGTGATTGATCGTTATGCCACATAGGGTTTCGAGAAGTTGCAGCGATAAATCTGTTTTGTGAATCTTTATCAATATAATCGAAGGTTATGCCACATAGGGTTTCGTGAGATTATAAAGATAAAGGCTGTTTTGTGAAGACTTTGTTGTTTCGATCGAGTGTTATGCCACATAGGGTTCCATAAAATTGTCTTGGTAAAGTCTTAAATCTGTTGTGCCCAATAAGCTGGTTTAGATTGAGATGATAGTTGTGCCACCTTGCCCTCAAGTAGAGAATCTAAATCCGTTTATTTCGTCAGGATAGATTTCAAAAACTCTAGAAGCTGAAACAAAAAGACAGGACATAGTTTTAGCTTATTTTCCTTTGCAAGTACATTTGTCAGCAATAAACGAGGGAGCTTCCTCCATAACTTAAAGAGCACTCATTATGAGTGTGCATAGGCTGTTCATGTTCAACCTCTACCTGCAGGTGTTAGTTGTTACCAACAAGACTATATGTGTATTGGCAAATATTTTAGAAATGGTATTGCTGGTTATTGATATCTATACCCTTAGCACCTTTATTCCTTCCTTTAGCAGCAAACGTGACCATATTTCAGTGAGCCATGGGTTTCAGCACTAGTGTGAGGGTTGTGGAAGGTCATGGGCCTTCCCATAGAACCATCGCGGCTCCTCTATTACAGCCGCTGCCTTTATTTTGTGTTTCAGACAACAAGCAAAGGATGCACGGAAATTTCAGTGTGTAAGTCACCATTGGAAGTGATATCTGGAGTGGGTTAGAGGCTGTGGTTTGTTGTGGAGTGAAGTTTGGGCATTGCTGGGCGAAACTGTACCTGCTGGGTGTGATTTATTGTTGAGGGGCTGCTACTACATCCATCATCATCCCTCTATCTCTGCTAAGGATTTCACCTGCCAGCCATGGGACCTTTCCTAGAGCCGCCATTGCCTTGGAGTCTTCCCAAATTGGTATTTAATGATATGTCTGTAATCTGCATCTCTGAGTATAAATGTTGCTGCTATACTGTTATTCTGAAATATAAATGCTAAGGGTTTTATGCCTCTTTGAATGTAATGAATGGTGTATTAGTCTGAAACAATGCAAGGCCTGTTGTTATCTATTTATTGAGTTGTTAATTGTGAATTTGTAAACCTCAAATCATTGAAAACACAACATCTCAGTTAGCATGCAAATTGTTTGACAAAATGGTACGTGTCAAACTGAAAATTCGCAAAAATATCGTTTCACTCCAAGAGGGGATTTTATAGTATGTCTCGTTATAAAAAATTGCCTTGCCATTGGGTATGTCTCATTGTTCCCGGGACGGTCAAGGGATGTCTCAGACATCCCTGGCCATCTCAAATGTCCCCATAGCTTTCCTACTTCTCCAAAACATTTCAGAAACATTTCAAAGATTTGAAGATTTTTTGGACCGTACCCAAAACACCATTGGGGACAGGGACAAGAATTTGAGGACTGGGGACACATCCCCATGGAACACTGCTAATAACCCAGAAAAAACTCCATGATAAAAGTTTGGTGGCCATTGGAACAACAAACTCATAACATTTCAAGCACAATTAAAAGCAAACAAGCATCTAATTATTCAATTTAACAAACCAGTAAACATGAGATAAAATCAAAATAGGAAAAAGGTTACTACAAGGGAGCATAAACAAACAATTTCTAGCAATTTGTAACTTCAAGGAAAATCAATTCACATAACAATATCCCAGTGACACAGTAAGTCTGGTGTCCGCAACTGCTAGTCCTCATTAGCCAAGAGTGGATTTGGTGCAACAAACCACATTTTCTAGACCATCGAAGCTTATATCTTTCTTGGGAGCATCTCAGCAAACCAAAAATAAAAATATTTTCAATTTCTTGGGATAATATTGAGAAACCAAAAAAGCAGAAAATTTCAAAAAAAAAAGAGAAAAAAGTGATATTTTTTATATTTAATGCCATCCTAAGTGCATAGAGAGTGAGATAGTGAAAGTACAAGAGAAATAAGTGATATTTTTGAATTTATGTCAAATAGAAACTTAGAGAAGCATTTGTTTCCTGAAAAAGATGATTATGAATTGGCATTGAAAAGACAACTGGACATTGCCATTAACAGAAAATTCCATAGAATATCTACATTATAACTCTTCTGTCCAAGTAGTCCACTGTGATTTAAAACCTGAGAATGTCCTTGTGAACAAAGACCTGACAGGCCATGTAACAGAATTGGAATTGTCAAGTTAAATTCAGATACACAATCTGTGGGCTCTCTTACTTCAACAATTTCCATCAAAGGGTCAGTGTGTTACATTGCTCCAGGTATGCCTCCTCATTTCTCATTCTTAATTGGGTATTTTTATATAGATTTCTAGAACCACATATGATCTCACTATTGACTGTCATGAATGCAGAGTATGGCTAGGAGGGTGAATAACAACCAAGGGAGATGTCTACAATTTCAGCATTTTGTTGTTAGAAATGCTGAAAAAAAGAGACTGACAGATGACATGTTTGTAGAAGGTCTTAACTAACACAAGTGGGTAAACTAAACTTGTCCTAACAGCCTGGTAGATATACTTAATAGAAGCTTATTGTGCGATATTATAGACATGGAGGAGGGCATCGAAGGAATAGAAGACTTGTACAAGCAGTCTTACAAAGGCCAATCATGAAACATAGGGTGTTGCAGAGTATGTGACAGGAAGTGGTGGAGCTTCAGTCGGAATATGGCCAAGTATATCAGTTTGGTGAGCAATCCTCTGCACAAAGCAGCAAGAACTAACAGATTATTCTTGTAGCCTCAAACCACACCCAGAAACCCTAAAACAGACATTTTTGACAGAAAAAATCAGAGTAATGGTGAAAAAATTGCAGGTCAGAGTGCTTTATAGCAAAAAAAAATGAAAACATCACAATTAGATCAGTATATTTTTTCATTCAAAATATCTGTGAACAATAAATTCAAAACTTGCAACATTTTCATTAAAATATCGCAAGCCCTGCAAAACAGACATATTTTTGACAGAAAAGACAGAGTAGAATGGTGGGAAAATTGCAGATCAGAGTGTTTTATAACAAAAAAATGAAAATATTGCAATAAGATCAGTGAGTTTTTCATTCAATATCTCAGCCAACAACAAATTCAAAAACTTACAACATTTTCATTAAAATAAACAAGCCCTGCTGAGATACAACATGTCATGATATTTTGATGATATCTGCTTCTATGATCTAGACATACTACACCACAATATCCAACAAGTCATTCATTTAAACCTTAGGCAAGTCTTCATGCAATTTCCAAATGCTTATTTCCATAGAATGCAAATGCCAATCAAAATATAGATTATGATTTTATGCTTTCCAAAATTATAACATGAAATTAAAAAAAAATCCAAAATAATACAACAAAATCATAATAATTAATATCAAACACAATCAACACATTAAATATTAGTCATGGTAGTATGAATAAAGATCAGATTGATTTATAGGGTGCATTGATCCAAGCAGCATTAAGAGGAAAATGAGTAGCATCCCACACAGTCAAAAAAAATTAACAAACGAATACTTCAAAGCTGGCTAACATTTAACCATTTTCTCCTCTTGATAGTTCATATGGCTAGAAATTAGAAAATGAGACAAGCACTGCCAGAGACAGAAATAATTTGATAAGAAAATGCAAACACGTGTTCTAAGAATGCTTGATAAGAAACCATGAAAGAGATGGTACAAACCCAATCTATGAGATGTAAGTTCAAGCCTTTCATTTTAACACTTTGCTTCCATTTCTTCTTTCTACAACCTGTATGTTTCTCCCATTTTGAAATACTCATCCTTGCACCTTTTCCACATTCAATACACTCACAAAGGATCCTGCCATTAACAAAAGAAAAACCACACAGATTAACAGAAAAATTGCTAAACTTCATTTAAGGAAATAAATGTAGTTGTTGCTTTTCTTTTCTGGTTAATAATTTTTCATAGGAAATACTTGCTAAAGCCAAAAAATACATGCATAGAAGATCATAAACCATTTGTACTGGGAAGTATATAGAGCAATTTCAGCAACAAATTGAACTGATAACAAAACAGCATGCCTGAGATCAGAGACAGAATATACACACGTACTTTCTCCTCTGCATCTAGAACAATCTACAGCCATAGCATAAGATCATTTAAAGTGACATATATCAGAATTGAGAAAATTCCCAGATTGACAACTTTCATCAGTTGTATTTATGTTTTTGAAGAGGCAAATTCTTTTGGAATAGGAGAATATGACATGTGGAAAGATATGAAAGATCCTTGAAGTATACTTTTTTTATGTACAAGGTTCCTTGGAGACTACTTCAGAAGTTAATAAGGATGTATAGCATGACTAGAATGTATATTTCCAACCAAGAAATGGAATTGCACATCCCTTGAAAAGTTAGGCAACAACCGTTATGACAGGCATTTACAAATCCATCCATAGCCTACAGAAGAACCTCTGCCAGATTACCGATGCTTAGGATTGTCCTAATATATGTTTCACAGTTCATGGTTTCCTTTCACCTCAAAGATTTATAAGGCAATGCAATGTATACCACTTTGTAAAAGGGAGAGAAGGAATTCAGATGCTATATATGCAACTGGAGAAGCAAACCAAATGTTCAATTTTCTAGGTGAATGGCAAATACTAATTTTCTGTATGAAATATACTGATCAGATATCTAACATTTCTCTAGCTTTTTTTCAATGAATAATGTCAGGACAGCTAATATAAATGGTACCGAGTCATTACAAGTGGTGTTTAGGCAAGTAATACGCCTCCTTGCCATCACACACAACAGCCAGGCGATCTGGAACACTGTTAGCCTTAATGTCACTTTTCCTGTCAAGAAAACAGTGCATCATATGAAAAAATAGACAAGAAAATTAAGCTGGAGTGAAACAATACTTAGTACAACATTAAAGAACCGTTAGAGAAATATAGGTGATCCTTAAGAGTAAGGAATGAAAACCTATAGTAGACTTCAAATACCTTGAAACTAGCAAGTTTTTAAATGTCTAAATTTGATCGGAGCCTAATAAAATTCTATAGATAGAATTACTTTGAATCAGTTAAATCCTAAGAAAGCACTTACTTCTTTTCTATATATTGGTTTTGAGTGTATCCCATCACTGACTGCTTCTTGCATTCGGGGCAGAAATATTCAGCATTATTATAATCCTGTGCACATGAACAAGTACAAATCAGTTTTCACAATCCCAATACATATAAAAAAAATGAGAGCAGAAACATCAAAGGAAAAGGAAAGCGTAGTATAAGGAAAAGCCATTAGTGTACATGCATATTGCACCTCTAGATGCATGCAGCCAATTTTGTCACTCTCAGCATGAATCCAAATCTTTCATCTATCACACTGAACGTGTGAATATAAAATTCTGTATCTATTTTAAGAACTCTCCCTATTGACATAAAGACCCAGGCTGCAGATGGATTTCTAATATGTTTATGTTGTACTTTGGTGTGATACAATGAGGAAAAAGAACTTAAATATGCAGATAATTGACAGATGAAATCAAAAGAAAATATACACTCACACACCAATAGCTATTATATAATAAGTTCATACATATATTTCTTTCAGCATCCCTTATACAATCTCATTCTACTACATTCATATATCTCTTCTCTCTAATCACAGTTATAGACATTCACATTACACTTCCAAGTCTTCATATGCTTCTACTCATATATATTCTTCTCATAATATCTTCTACTCATTCTTTCCTCTACTTCATGTGTGTATTTTACACATGTTCTTCTCTTTTATTCTTTTCCTTCTTATATATCCTCTTAATGACTCTTTGTAGTGTCTTTTCCTCGTATCCTTCCATGATAACTCCTAATTATCATCTTCTCACAGCTTTATCTTACTTATGATATCTACAACTATGATGGCTTATTTAGGAATATAAGAGAGATGATTTAGGGTTATTTAAGTGCTTTATGAGTCCTTTATGGATCTAGAAAGGCTCTTAATGATATGTGTGGCTCTGATGGAAAACTTCTTGTGACTTGCCACAACTCATTAGTCATTTACAGAAAAGCATCAAGTCAACATGACTCACAAGTCACATCTTGACTGAGTACTTTCCATGACTCACCCAAGTCTACAAAAAACGCACCACATTTCTAGAGGTGACTCGTACATTGTAACATCAAACTTGCCTAAAGTGAAAACAAAAAACTGACACTGCCAATTTCTAGTTCCATTTTGTTTTGAATTATGTTTTAAGTGTTTTGTCTCTCTTTTCAACCAAACAAAATTGTAAGCAGTAGAGAAGAGTTCGGAATAGTTGAAAACCCAGGGGTGATGCTGCCCATTGTTTATTGTTTTTCCCCTCCATTTCCTAACCCTACCACATGTTGTTTCATTCTATTTTTATTTCATAGATATTTTCCATAACAATTTTTTTTAAACCCTGCTAATTTTTTTCTAAGTTAAAAACAGCAATGACAAGTTCAAGGCAAAGCAGCAATGAGAAAGACCCTACACAAAAGAATGGGACAGGGGCTGATGCCAGAGGCAAGGTTTGCTGTGATTTTCGCAAGATTCTCATGATAGGAGGAATCAATAAGTTCAAATATGACCTTTCTTGAAAAGCTTCATGATGTGAGGGCATGTGATGATGCACCTAAAGAAATTGGGAGAGAAATGGATGCCCTACTCACTAGTTTTGATATGAAAAAAATAGAAAAGAAAAGGACACAAGAAGCAATAGCTATGGTGATGAATGTCAATCCTAATTTATCTACAAGTTCATTTGTTGCCCCACACAATCATCATCTACATTTCTTTACTAGCAAGACTCCTGACAATTCTATCCCTCTTCCCTATTGGAATAAAAAGAAACACAATGAGGCTAGGATGGCAAAAACAAAATTTTGGTACCACAATAATTTACCCTTCAATGTGGCAAACAGCACATATTGGAAAGGGTTGGTAAATGCATTGACAGTTGTTGATAAGGGGTTTAAGACTCCAACAACTAAGGATTTGAGTGAGCCATTGATGGAGGAAGCCATAAAAAACACACAACTTGTGGTTGATGATAAAAATAAAGTACAGCAAAGACAAGGCTACAACATCTTATCAAACAGATGAACAAATGGTTGAAATAGGTCTCTCCTGAAATTTTTAGTGGCTTCAAGTGGCATATTGATGTTTTTGAAGTCCATAGATGCCTCACATGAAGTCAAAAATACTTAAGACTTTGTGCAATCTATTGGATGAGTGATCCAACAGGTTGAGCTTGGGGTTATTATCCAAATTGTCATTATCAATGTAGCGGCATATCTATCCATAGGGAGACTTATTATAGAGAGGCATCCCAGTGTTTCTTGGACTCTATGTGGCGCATATTGCTTGGATTTGATGCTAGAGGACATTGGTAAGATTGGATGGGTCATAAGTGTGATCGAAGACATTAAACAAGTTACCAAATTTATTTTCGAACATCTTGGGTCCATAGTTTATATACTCGGATTCAGAGAGTACTCGACAAGCCCAAAATTTTTGACTCGGCAAATACTCAACAACTTAAAAATAGTTAACTATATGATAACTAATACGATAATGCCATAATAGTAAGTTAACAGTATAGCAATAACTTAACACAGTAATGCCATTAAAATCTATGTATAATAATATAAGTTAACTATATACAAACTTAAACTGTTCATTATGATAACTGATAATGTGTATCATGGAACTTGAAAGAGAATAATCGGCGAGTGAATATGTTTTTTCGCGAGTACTTTGCAAATAATCAATGAATGAATATGTTCAGGCGAGTGGAGAGTAAAAGTCAAGAGTACTCGCCATGGCAAAAATATGCGATTACTCGGCTACTCGGAGAGTACTCACGTAGTATGTAATCTATGCTTGGGTCTTCTCTTTGATGAGAATTCACACAAATGGGAAGGAGCTTATGCAACCAAGAGTGACACGATTTTCCAACCACTTCCTCACTTTGTAGAGTACTGTAGCCACAATTCCTTCTCTCAAGTGGATGTTCATGACTAATTCTTAGATGGAGTTTCCATATGCCGAAAAAATCAAAGGTAGGAATGCCACAAGAATAGTTTTTGATGAGCTATTCATAAAAAATGCAAAATTACTTAAGGTAAGTAATAATTACAAACATAAATTTTATAGGGAATTATCTATTTATTTATTTTTTGTTTTTAGCTAATTTTGTAGCAATTTAAAATTTATTTTCAATTTTTTAAGTGACCGAATATTTGGTCAAAGTTCTACATTTGGTGGATGGGGGTGGCATGCCAATGGGTTACCTCTATGAGGCCATGGATGGGGCGAAAGAGACCATTCTACATTACTATGGAGGAAACAAAAGAAAATATGAGATCATTTGGCACATCATTGATTGCAAATGGACAAACCAACTCCACTAGCCAATACATGCCTTGGCCTACTACCTAAACCCAAAGTTCGACTTCTTTGATAAATTTATGATTGATAAGGAGGCTAAA
Organism: Sequoia sempervirens; assembly: GCA_007258455.2. Taxonomy (NCBI): domain Eukaryota; kingdom Viridiplantae; phylum Streptophyta; class Pinopsida; order Cupressales; family Cupressaceae; genus Sequoia; species Sequoia sempervirens. The sequence continues at coordinate 11,551 of VDFB02175208.1, read as the reverse complement.
TACTGAGACTAGAGAAATATTCTTGATGAGTTGGATGTCTACAAACATGCAAACGAGAGGCTCTCTTCTTCAGTTCAAGCAATTCAAAGGAAGGAAAAACAAACAAGTAAATAATCCTCTAACTTTTAGCTTAATATTAGAAAGTAGGTACTAGAAACTTGGAAGTTTGAACAAGGTCTAAATTTGTTACTTAATTCTTATATTTTTTTAAATGTTTCATTGAGAGATTGCGGCGCTAGCACCCTAAATCTACAAGGACTAGCTATTTGTGTTTTGTCCCAACCCTACAATGCTTATGGGTGTGAATGCAATTGGAGCCTATTTAAGAGCATCCACACGAAGAAGAGAAATAGGTTGACCCTTGCACCCCTCAATGACCTTATCTTCATCTAGTACAACGTTCACCTTCAAATCAAAAAGGTGGAGGGTACTCTTGTGATGCTATCAACTTGGATGACGTTAATCCTTTTGTTGATTGGATTATTGAAGAACATAATGATATCTTGTTTACTAATGAAGAAATTGTTGAATTGAAGAGAGCAACATGAGAGGTGGATGCATTTGAGGAAACTTAAGAAATTTTTGAAGAAACAATTAGTCCTCATGCTGATACCAACTTGCCTTCTAGTTTGAGGTCCAAAAAATTAAGTTACACTAGGAGGTGAAAAAGGAGGATGTAGATTTTATTTGGCTGTTTTTGACATATGTAAACAGTTATATCATTGTTATAAAATTATTATGTATAATTTTGTTGTACTACAATTTATTGTTTGACTTTGAAACTTCAAATTTTGAGAATTTGAAGGTCATATGACATATGTAATATTTGAATTATGACAATTTGATGATCATAGTGGACTTTTGTGTTCTCTAAATAAATTAATTTCAGTTCTCTAAATAAACAATTTGAAAAGTTTTGGGCTGCCAAATCTGCATTGTCAAACTATGATGTGCAGTACAACACAACCTCCTAAATGTTGTATATTGTACCCTTAATCATCTATGCAGCACCATTGATAATTTTGTAGCACTTATGGGGGATAGATTTACTCATCTTTTATGCCAACTTTCTCCCCGGGCCTAAAACACTATCTCATCCTCAAGACAACCTTGTGAAATTTCTTGTGATTGGCCTCACTTTTTCCAATGGCTTGCTCTTCTCTACTTGTACATCCAGGTTCCTAGGGCTTGGTACTTCTTGCTCCTAGCCTTTCCCTTCCCTCCTTATCTAGTAGCAAGCCTTCTATGGTAGGGAGCTTTCTTTGTCCATCTACTCGACCATTTTCTATATACCTTCTTCTTTCTATAGTACCATCAATACTTCATTTTCACAACATTTTCTTTATACCTCATATGCAAGAAGGGTGATGACTTCTTTCAACTTCTACAACACATTGCTTAGCATCCTATCCACATCCTAGAATTTGAACGTTCGACAAAATTCCTATGTTATTGCAACCCACATCCTTGTTTTTACTCTTTGTTCTTGATGAATGTATTTTGCAATGGATGCAAGGGTCCAATAGAAGAATTGAATCCATTGGTGCTCATCAATCTTTCATATGGCCATTGACATGTTTGCTCACATTCTTCTAGATGTCTCTTCCGATTAGAGGTTCCCTCATACTCTATGATGATGTCTAAGTATCCGTCTTCCTCAATATACCTCATCTTGATAAGAATGGTTTGCACTTTCCATGTAGGTACATTAGGCTTGTGTGTATACCACCACCATGCCACATTTACCAACAGGATGTCATCAAGAGCCTCTAACCTCAAATCTTCCCTTTCAAATGCTCTTTTCATTTGTTCTACGTATGCTCTTTAATCACCAACTCTTGTATATTGGGGTATTCTTATATTTGATATTGCCCTTTTTATCTATTATCTTCTCCTATTCTCGTCCTATATTATTGCCGCCTCCACAGTATTTTTTACTCTTTTTCTTTTGAATCTTCCCTAAGCATATTATTTTTCTCATTTTCCTCTTTGGTCCTTCCAATGCCCAGTTTCCACAGCATCTTCTGAGTCTATGCTTGATTCTCCACTTTATGCAACTATCTCTCCCCCTGAGTTAGGTTCTCCATCAACATCATTCCTAGGGATTCTACCCACTATATATATTCCTCTATTTTGCCTATCATCACTCTCTTCATCATCCTCACTGGTATGCATTTCTACCACATATACCTCACTCAATCCAGTTCCTAAAGGTAAATGTACAATCTTCCCATCTCTCTAAAATATGATTTTTAATATGTTCTAAGAAAGAAATATCAAAGGCAAACTGCAAAATGCATCACATTTAATTTTTTAAACAGACACAAAAGAGCCACAAGAGTAAACTGCTTACCCAGCTGCTTTTATCTGTGGGATGCCAGGCCCTCTTGCACATGCCACAGTATTGTTTGAACTCGAATGCCTGCACTAGCAACAGATCACTCAGTAAAATACAGAACACAAAACACATTCTATGAGAGATATATACCAAAATCAGCACAAATACAGAGTGTAATGTGATATTGTACTACCAATATCCTATATATTTAAGAAAAGAAAAATTCATTGAAATCTCAAAAATCTTTGAACAGTATGTACAAATGCAGCCAATCTCAGATGAATCATTTTTTAGTTTCACACGTAATTTTAAAAGAAGTGTTTCACCACAGCTACAGCAAACTATTTTATGTGCAACTTTATGCTGTTTGACCTGCAAATATTATTCCCGAAATTAGGAATGATGATTAAGTAGCATAAACCTTCCCTATAAAAGTATTATGGCAGGTCTAATATTCATGATAATTAAGTAGAATATTCTCATGTTGAGAGTATCAATACTGACAATGAGTTTTATTTAGAAGCTATCACAATGATTTGTCATAACAGAGGAGGATTATAAACTACATAGACGTAATGTGAAAAAAAATTAGAGAACTGAGATTAAAAACAGTTCAATGTCATTGACATAGTCTGCCAACCAGTCACAATAGTTTACCAGTTATAAATACAAACAACCTTGGAGCAATATCCAAGACTAAGGCGTGAGCTATAAATTTTAAAAGTTCGCTTAGAATGAATTAATATGATGAAATTTCAGTCCCACTTTCCAGCTAGGTTGTTTATGTTCCACCTCAATTTTTTAGACAATTTCACCAATGCTTGTCGTTAATCTCTTTCAGCAGTTTTGTTGGCGTCCAATGCTTGAAAAGGGGTTCACACACTAATTGTTTCAATGGTCTTCTCAGACATATTTTGAAATAACCACTATATAAAATTTCTGGCAATTCCTCTGATTTTTTTTTCTGACATTTCTGATTTTTTTTGTTTTTTCAATCGCAAAATTTAAATAAAAAAATGCTGATTGAATTTATTATTACAGCCAGAATGATACCAATAATGGTGAATAAAATATTCACAAGATATTATTGAAAAGCATTACTTAAACAATTTTCATTAAAGTTCAAATGACATAAGAACCTGGTATGAGTTGAATAGTTGAATTTGACACTTCCATAGTGTTGCAACTCCTTTTTGATAGTTTGAACTTTGAACAATTCTTAAAAGGTGCTTTGCAAACATGCCAACGCTGGCTCCAAATAGTTGCAACCTCTTGATAATATTTATTCATTCCTCATAAAGCTACGATTGGCATTTTGGGGACTCACGAACCCACTAAACTCCTCAGCACCACCTAGTATGTAGTGCTCCTCTTTTTTGAGGTCTCACCTCTCTTTTTTCAGCTGCTGTGTTGGCCTTTGACTTTCCATGGCCCATCATATCCTTGCGCTACCTTATGAGAAGATGTGATTCCTGTTTCTGAAGATTATAAGACACTTTTGGGAGGTGCGGCTAGATATGGAGGATCCCACGACCTCCCTTATACTCCAACAAATGCCACTACTTTGTCTGATGCCTGCCTTCTAGAGAAGCAGCTCTCAAACAATATTATTTCTCAAATTTAAATCACCCCCCTTCCTTCCCTTTTGCCACAGCCTGTCTAGGGACAATTTCTGCTTTATTTGGAGGTGGCGGCTAGCTTTTTGGATGGTATGGCTGGGTTATTTGCTTGACCAGCAATAAAATAATAATAATTTTGGGTTATTCACATAAAGAATAGTGATCCCTGCAAAATATAAATGAACATATATTTTTTCCTTTTCTTCAAATCTTCACACAAATTCCTGAATCAGCACAGATTTGACCCCTGTATGAAGCCAACAATGAGAACCAGAAGGTTTCTGTCTTCCAATTTCTAAATAAACCATGAGGATTTTCGTCTTGAAATTAAAAGCTGCACCAAAGCTCAATGCTCTCCAAAATGAGGGTTTCTAGAAATTGATAATGAATAGAATGCATCTCTTTTTCCAATAATTGTTTTTTCTTTAATCTTTTTTCCATCCAACCCTAAAAGTAATTTTAATTACTTTTAATTGAATATTTATCTTTTCCCAACTTAGAATTATTAATTACCTTTTAGGTAACTAATATTTCTTTTAATTGAATATTCACTTTTTTTTTCCACGTAACTAATATTTCTTTTAATTGAATATTCACTTTTTTTTTCCACTTATAATTTTTATCTGTCTTCTTGGCCATGTATCCAATATTCACTGTTAACATCATTTAATAATAATAAATTGTCATTTTTCCAAAGTTATAGTTTAAAGTACCTTTCTAGACAACTTAATAAATTATTCTTATTATTATTATACTATTCCCCTGTTAAATCCCCCCTTGAGCCTCCCGGGGAAAAAATAGGCTTCAGGTTCTTTGACTTGATTTAGTTCAAAAAAGGGTACACTACATATTTTCGATAGGAAACAATTCTGGTTTTGACTTCTAATTGTAGTTGGGTTTAAGATGAAACATTGTTGGAGTAATTTTGTTGCAAAATAATTATGCACAATTTTGTAGTTAGTTCCTTGCAACAAGAAGTGTTTGAACTCGACATCCCAAAATAGAAGCATTTGTCAAGTGTTCTAAACCCTAAAAAATGGCACAAATGGATCAAGAAAGACTCTGCTAAGACGCTTGCACTAGAATCCACACTAAAAGTGGAGTTAGTAACTCCCCAACTTCTCAACAATTATTTTAATTTTCCCAAATAGATTTAAAGTGCAAAACAAAGACAAAGACTTTTGACATTCATTTGAAGACCATGCATAGGAGGTTATTAGTTTGAGTCTTCTAATTTATTAGGTTGTTACAAGTTGTTTGTATATGTCTACAGCATGGAAATATGAGTGTAGAACCTTTCTCTCAATGACTACTCTTTATAGATAAATTCAGTGTATAGAATCATGCCCTTTCCTCTACAATTATGATTTGTATCTTGTTGTGAAGGTATGCTCTATTTTGGTTGTTCCTTAATTTCTAACATAATGATGATGGAACACCACAGTTTTAAAACTCACAACTCAATAAAACTCAATAGACCAAATTTTGACTTGGACTCGATGACTCGACAAAAACTTGGCAAATTAAAAAATACTTGAATTCATTTTAAAAGACATATATTTCATGCAAAATACAGTGATAAAACATATGAAATGAATCTATAGAACATTGGAGAAGTGTTTTTTATTAGATTTATCATTTAAACAAAAAAGGAGTACATTATCGCACCAACATGTGAATAAACAATCGATAATATGATATGAATCTCATGCCGATTGAAAATTATCATCAAAAATTACAATTCCATGCAAGTTACAAGTTTACAACAATTAATATTTTTTTCTTCCATGTGTACATCCTAATGATGGTTGGGGCCCTACTCCTAGAAATAGGTTGTGTCTCCACCCTTAGACTAGAAGGTCATGATTGCTCCTCAAGATCACCATCATCATTGAACATAATGTCATCCAATCCAATGCCTCCTACTTCTAATTTTTTTGCACCCTCTACTTTTTCTGCACCCTTTTCTGCTTGCCTCTGAAAATCAGCAATCTTGTATTTGTAAACATGGGGTTCTCATCCTAGACAATCCAATTGATATATGCATCAATGTAATCCAAGTCAATCCCCTCATGACTATCTAAGCCCTCCACATTTTTGAATGAAGGTAGAGGTTGTATTGCACAAGGTCATTGAGGCACTTTTGTGTCAACCTATTGTGCTTATACATGTGTGGCATCAAATAAACTCCAATTGCACTCACATTTAGAAGTGTTACAAGGTTGGAACAAAATTCGGAGGGTTGGCTTTTGAACATTTAGGGTTTTTGCACCCCAATATTCCCACTGAGCAGCTGCACAAAAACATTCACAAGTATTCAATAAGCAATAATTGTACACATTAAAGATTTGAAATGAAGTAAAGACTAAGATTTTTTTGTTACTTAGCACTTGGGTGGTTCTCCCTTGTATTGCTAGTGTTGAAGAGGAGTCTCCCCTTTGCATGCTTATATCTATGCAACTCCCCAAGAATCATGCCCTTACCCTTTTTCTCAAGTGTCATTCTCTTACTACATGTTCTAAGGTCCTCCATAAACCCCCCACACCCCCCATCAGCCCTATAGGAAAGTTTGAGGTTATCATAGTATGCCAATGCATGAATGAGTTATGGAGTTGATTGTCCCACCTCCAATCAATAATGCTCCAATTTATTCTATCTCTCCTATAATACTTATGGATGGATTCATTGACCTTGTCCATGGCCTCATACAAATACCCCATTTGGTTTTGATCCCCACTCACCAAGTGCAAAACCCTAACTAAGGTTTTGACACCTACAAAAAAATTAAAGTTGCAATTAAAAATTTTAAAAAATTGAACAAAATCTACTAATTAGAATTAAGAAAAAGTACACTTAAAGGATACAATCTAAAATTTAAATAGAAGTTTGAAGTTACCAAGATGATCTCGGTAGTGCCCTTTGTGAAGACATCATCAAAAATTGTCTTTTGTGACTCTCTCTCCAGCTGTCTTCGTCAAGTAAGAAGAATTGACATTGTTGGCTCACAAACATCTACTTCACATGTGTTGGCAAACCATAAATGATCTGCAAGGTGATGAAATTAATTGCAAACTGTGTGGTACCCACTCATATAAGCTCCTTCCCCTTGGTGTGCTCTCTCATCAAGCCAATATCCAAGGGTGATTGTAGATGTACTTAGTGATGTTCCTAGCATCTTCAACCACAGATTTCACCCAATCAACTTTGTTGACATCCTCCAACAAAAGATCAAGGCAATGGGTAGCACAAGGGCTTTAAAAACGTGTTGAGTGCCTCTCCTCAAGTAGTCTCCTTACCACCACATACACTATTATATTATTCATCACAACTTGGACCATATTTTCTATACCCACATCTAAGACAACCTCCTCCAACATTTGACTCAAATTCTTAGCACTCTTTACTTTAATAGAGGCATCAATGGACCTCAAGAACACCATCTAACCATTTGAAGCCAATAGTAAATTGATGAGTATGTGATTCTTTTGATCTGTCTACCTATCTAATAATATAGTGCATCTATTCTTGCACTAAGATTTGTTCTCCTCTTCCAAAATCGTCTTTATATTTCCCAATGGTTTCTAGAGAAACACCCCACTTAAGTCATGTGGATTAGGCACCTTGAATCCTTTTCCTGCAACAATCGAAGCTATGACCAAATTCTCCAAATATGGGCCTCTTGCCACATTGAATCAAAGTTTGTTGTAATACCAAAAATCTACACAAGTTGTGCTTGCTTCATCATACTTCTCCTTGTTCCAATCTATACCTTCAAGTGAAGGTTGTAAAATAGTGAAACTAGTGTGTGTTGTGGAACAAAAAATCCCTATGATTGCATTTGGATGGAGCTCAAAGAATGGGATGTATTGTGAATTTTTGAACCACAAGATGAGCTCACAATCTCTATCTTTGTCTTTGGCTCTAATTCTTGTGCCATGTTAGGATTCATCACTACTTCAATGGTTGTGCTTGTCCTCCTCATCTTCTCCATTATTTTGCTAACCAAAACGAGTAGTTAATGTTCAAACACAAGTTGATGTTGCGGTCAATAATATATACAAGGTGGTATTTGAGACCATAGTTTTAGGACTCGGACTTAGACTTCACTCGGCAGCCCAAAATTTTGACTCGAGACTCGAGACTCAGCATGGACTTAGCAAAAAACTCGGCATAGACTTGACAAAAAAAACCTCATAATTACACAAAAAAAAAGAAATAAATGCATTTAGAGAACATAAAAGTCTAATTTGACTATCAATTTGTCATAATTCAAACATTACACGTCATATGATCCTCAAACTCTCAAAATTTGAAATTTCAGCCACTATGTCTATTATGTTCAAGTGCCAAAAGAGTCTGAGCTCAAGACTCAGGAGTTCAAGCCTAAGACTCAGTCGAGTACTCTCCAAGACTCGGCCAAACTCGACTTTGGAAGTCTGGTCGACTTGGCATAGCCAGCTCAGAGACTTGGGAGTTTGGAGAGTTTTGCAGAGTACTCGGAGAGTCCTCAAACTATATTTGAGACGATTGACACCTCCATTCATCTTCTATCCAAAATAAATGCAAAAGAGTGATCTCGAGGCTAGTGTTGGTATGCCATGCTTCCAAATGGCATCCATGTTCCCAACATTTCAACTTTCACTTCCACTTCCTGGTGCCATTGGATAAAGAATGCAAACCTTAGCATTGAAAAAACAAATTTAATTGTTGCAGACCCTAGCCTTGAAAAATTTTGAAAAATGCATAGCCTTGGCTTTGAAAAAAAATATATCATTACAATAGAACCCTAGCTAGTGTAGATTAATTCAAATGCACATAAATCACAAATATACATGTAAAAGAAAACAAAATCAAAATGCTTGGAAGAATTTAGAATTGTAAAACAATTTTGAAAAAAAGTGAAAAAAAACTAGATAAAACAAAACATACCTAAACTGTCATCAAAAATCTTGTTTCCACAATCACCTAAAGTCACCAAAAGAAGCACTCAAAGGAAAATGATCACCATGTGATTGCGAAGGGAGGGTGTCAAGGGCTTACAAAGGAAGAAAAATCTCATGTTTTTCCTCTTGTTTTTGCATGCAAACCACAGGCTGAGTTGCAAGCATGGACTCAGAAAGTATTCACAGTTACTCACCATGAGTTGTAGGTCTTGACTCATCAAAACTTTCTTGCGAGTTAGAGGGTGTGTTACTTGACACACACAAAAACTCACGTGTACTTGCAATTTTGGAAGTTTCCAATGAGTTTTGAATCTATGTAGAAACAAACACAAAAACCCCCATTGCTCTCATCACTTATAAATAATAATTGGTTTGGCATTGCAAAGACCTCAATGTCCACGTTGACAAAAGTATTGTAATCTTTTTCATAGCAAGGTTTGCAAGTATTAAAAATTCAAAGAGAGAAATTTGTGAAAGGAGGAGCACCAAGGTTTAGTATCAACCCATAAACACAATGATCAGTACTTAATTGTAGAGATCTATGAGCCATTCTTTGTGGAGTTTCTAATAAAGTTGTACAACACCACATAAACAATATCTATATGAAAATTAATGAGCAAGTGAGATTTATAATGAATGGTTCATAAGGCACAACACTTGCAAAAGGTTTTGCAAATGAAGTAGCAAGCTAAGCAGGCTTAATTGTGGGAGAAACTTCATGGTTAGGTATACCTTAACTAGAGTAGTATTGGGATAGGTAACCTCTCAAGAAGGATATAGAAATAAATTTTACGAGCTTTTGTACTATGATATACAAGATAAGTTACAAAAACAATTTAGCTCAAAGCAAGTCATCTCTTACAATTTGGATGATGATTGATCTTACTAGGTATGCCAACATGTAGTTGACATTTCAACTATTTAGAGCACAGTGAATAAGATGGCCTCCATGAGCACTACACATTGTTAATATAGTTGTAGGGAAGGATGAGCATGGCTGAGTATTTTTTCCAAGCGTGTGGCAACATCCTTGTCTATGCTCAAATTACTTGTCCCTCAAAATCAATGCACCACTTAGCTTGGTCTACCTTGCTTGACTCTAAAATCTTGAAAGAGTTGGTGGCTAGTCTGATGATTGATTGTAGTGATTTTATCTATGTTTATGTCCTTGGTCTACTTGGTATGCCAATATGCAGTATCTAAAGTACAATTCACCAAGTAGTCTCCACCCAACAGTACACATTCTTAATAATGTTGCATAGAGGGATGTGCATGGTTAATAGTGTTTTTTAGGCATGGACTAACATCCATGTTTGTTCTAAGATCATTTTCTCCTATTCAGAACCAATGTACACTTAGCTTGGTCTACAAACTACATGTTAATTTTATAAATGGAAACTATACACAAAGGACAAGGCAAAAGATTAAGCTAGAGAACTATATAAAGACATATGAAATATGAATACCTCTAGTGTCCATTCCCCTTTGCATACAGATAGGAAAACTCGAAGCATCAAATCCTTCTAGGGTGGAAGTTTTGAATAGATACAAACAATTGCAATAGTAATGGTTGGGCAATGGGGTTGGTCATTTAAGAAGGTCTATAGTGATTATCTCATATATAAGTGAATACAAAACATTGTAAGCTTTTTTAATGGAATTTGGTTCACAAACATGTAAACATGTATCTATGCATGAGCACCTTGTCACCTAGTGGGACCTGCAGCATAAAATAGAACTTTGACCAAAATATCTAAGTCCTATCAAACAAGTTACTATTCCCCCATGTAAAGTAACAATGTTGGCAATCGACAAAACCTACCATGCCTAGGAAATCAAATTAATGGTGAGTGAATCATTGGTGATGGTTCTCCATCACAAACTTAGGTCAAAGAGAATAAGAATTTTGGGCATTTTCATTGGTGATGGTTCTCCATAACAAACTTAGGTCAAAGAGACTAAGAATTTGGGGCATTTGATTGGTCTTCCACTTACATTAAACAATAGCAAAATGTTCAATGATGGCGGTGTTTCCTTGTTGAGTTAGAAGAGTCAAATTTGACAGCATTTCAGGTAAGCAGCCATACATATCCCCTAGAGGAAAATCACAATAATTGCTTTTGGTGATGCTGAAATCATGCTAATGCAAAGAATCTCAGTTTTTCAGTCAAGTGTTCAAACGTTGTAGTAATCATCCTTAATGCTAAACAACTTTCCTTTCCATTTTCTGATCACCAAGTTCCCAATTTGGGCAAGGTGAGAGCATACAGTGTACAGGATTACAATTATACTTGAAATGAGCAGTTGAAAGTAACATCCACTTATCCAGTGGGGTTAGCTGGGCACATCCACTTTGCAGTGGGAAAGCATATACAATAATGAAATGCAAAGCAAGTTCTTCCACTTCTCAATGGTGAGTGAGTACTAGAAGGCCACTTATTCGGTGGGGTGAGTAACAAGAGCCACTTATGCAATGGGGTAAGTAACAAGTAACAAGAGCAAGATCACTAGTGGTACTACCACCCAATGTTACAATGTTAGCTCTTACAATTCATTCCAAACCAAATACATATCTGCTGTTGCATATATTAATGTGATATGAAGCTGATTAAAATACCCCAAATGAACTCCCAACTCATGAAACTAACCAC
>VDFB02175207.1:0-12019 GCA_007258455.2 Sequoia sempervirens | reverse complement strand
TTAGTGATTCCTTGTGCAGAGTCATTGATTGAGGCTCCCATAATTTCTCTTCAACATGACAATTCATTTTTTGTTTGTGATTCATTGAGAAATTCTAGTGATTCATTGCAAAAAGCATCTCATTGTCTTCCTAATTGGGATTCCTATTTATCAAACATTACATCCTTGTTTGTGGAGTCTCACATTTCAGATTTGGAGGACACATTTAAGAGGTTATCTCTCCTCTTTTATGACAATCATTGCACAATTTTTGTCAAACCATCTTTATCTTTGGATCTTGTTCAACATTCATTTATGCATAGTCTTGGGTTGTCACCTTCTTCTTTGATTGGGCATGTACTTGATTTGATTGTAACATATTCATCTTTAGTGGACAAGGAGACACATGAGCATATTTTAGAGACATAATCATACATATTTATATTTTTTTCTTTCAATTCCTATCCATAATGGGAAGCATTCCTACATTTTTACTTGGTTTTTCTTCTTCCGAAAGGGAGACAAGTTGTTTTTCGACATTGGATCATGTTTTTTCTTCAAAAACTTACCATTTTTTAGGTGATTATACATTGTGGGGGGGCTACATAGTCTCTCTATTTCCCTTTTATAGGGGGGATATTGATTGTAATATATCTATGTGATTGATGGTGTACTTGGGGGTATCATAGAGTCCTCCATCTTTCATCACTTGATTGCTTTTTTTTGTGGAGGATTTTTGTTCCACTAGGTTTTCTTATTTTCTTTGTTTATGAGAGATTGCATTTGAATTTGTACATGGGTACCTAAAATGGGCCTATAGTCCAGACCCATATTTGCATCTTTTTTGCATCATTTTCATAATAATATTCTCCCTAAGTTACACTTAAGGGGGGGTGTTTGTGTGAATATATGCCTTGTATCTAGTAATTTATCTTATTAGGGACTTAGGAGACTTATTCACATGATTAAGTTTACTTAGGATATAAGATTCCTTCTAGAAGTCTTAGTTGGTATATCTAGAACTTATCTTTCTAGATTTTAATGCTTGATTATTAGGTTGTTAGATTGTTAGTTACCTCATGTCATAGGATTAAAAAACATGTCACAATCATGTTCAATCCTATTCCTCACCTTTTCTACATAAGCAAGGTCATTGTACACTTTGTAATATGCTTCATACCTCATCATCATTTTGATAGGAATTAATATCAAGAAAGCTCATATTATTGCATACCCTCTTGTAGAAGGTTTTAAATGTTTTTGCAGGTGGTCTTGGGTATAGATATAATCTTCAGCTCTTATAGTTTTTCTCCCCCTAAGTGCATTGACCTAATTGTACACCTAATTTCATAAATTATGCATTTTGTGGCCCATTTTAACACTTACTGAAAAAATTAATGTAGAAAATCAAAGCATTGATTTAATATTTTACCCCTGGAACCTTAAGCCCCACAAAATAGGGTTGGGACCTAGTTGCCTAGGGTGACTAAGTCACCTATTTTTCCTCCAAAATTGAATATGTCAAGGGTGGAATTTTATTATTTGAATTTCAAATATCCAATGTCGATTGTTGAGATTTATTTTTTTGGGAAATTAGAATAATTGCATATAACTAAATAGTCATTTCATCATTTAAAAACTAATTGGAAATTATTGGAAATCAAGAGCACTATCAAGCAATCAAGCAAATCAAGAGAAAATTTATTGCAGAAATTCAATATCAAATTTATTGTTTATGAGATCTAACCCTTGTAGGTCTTCAAGAAAATCAAGCCAACAATAATCAAGACTTAAGGAGATTTATATGACTTTAATCCTTCAAGGAAGCCATTTTGACTAGTGAGTTGTAGTCCATTGTTGATTCATCATTCATTTTATTATTTAGCCTTATCCCTCAAAAGGATCAACTCTCTTTCATTGACATTGCTATTGTGGAGGTGGAAACACCAACATGACGTTTGACTAAGGCAATCCCCTATATGGCACAACCCTTCCCCTCTCTTGGAATGTGTAGGTTTCAAATCTGAAGAAGATTGGGAGAAGTTTGAAGGTCAATTATTCATTGTTGCATTCAAACCCTACACCTTGACAACACACAAAAACTTGGTTATTTTAGCACCTGATGAAGATCCAACAATGAGACACTTGAGAAAAGAAGGCTTTGATCTGGATCCAAAGGACTATGAAATCAGATTTAGAATTCACCTACTAGGACGTAGTCGCCTAGGGTGACTTGGTCCTCAAAAATCAGCTCCAAAATCATATCACAAGTGCATAAAAAATTTATTAGCCTATTTTTAAAGTCTAAACTTATTTGTGACTTTCCAAATCTATTTTTTTCATTAGAATATTAATTGGTATCATTAGCCTAGTCACTTCATTTTATTTCATTCCAAAATCTATCCCAAGTTTGGTCAAGGACAAGTTGACTCACCTTTCAAGTTGTAAGTCAGTCCTATACTTTTTCCAAATCCATCAAATCCCCACTACCACAACCTTCTAAATGAAATCCTAGAAAAAATTTCCCAATCCTAGAGTCAAATCCTAGTGCTTCACTTTGTCCAAATTTTAGAAAATATACTTAAAAAAAGATTGTTTACATAGGATAACAATGCGACTAAAAACTCAACTTGAACAAGATACATAAAAGTATAAGTGGTTTAATAGATGTGGAAAAACTTATGAAACTTTAGTTTTGTTTCACTTGATTTTCTCTTTCAAACTAAATCTTTGAATTCTTCAAATGAAATCTAGAATAAGCTAGAAACATTATTTGGCACACAAGATTCAATGAGGGGTCATATGTTGGAAAATGAACTCATAAGTCTAATTATAGCCAATTTCAACACAATCCAAGATTTCTTCACCTTAAAATCACTAAGACTGTAGTTAAAATAATGCGGAACTAAAAAAAAAAATGAACAAATGATTCTCATTATTCTCTTGAAGCTAAATTATGAATATTCAGTGTTTGTTTCTACCATCTATGCTACTAAGGGTGCACTTGGGTCTCAATTCACCATGCCATCTTTGGATGATTTTTCTATCTCTCTCACACATCAACAAGATAAGCTAATTTAGGTGGGCACTCTAAAATCCTCTAAGTAACATGTCCTAACAATCAACCATGACACAAAATAATATAATGGTCAAAATAGTATTAATAAGGATAAGAAATAAAAGAATAGCAAGGAGAAGAAGGATCAGAAACTAGCTGTCCTAAATGTAGCTAATGTGACATCTTCATCAAAAGGTAAACAATCTAAGAAATAGAAGGTCAAGTTTTATTATTGTAAAAGGATTTTCCATGATGAACACAAGTGTTTAAAGAAATAGAATGATCATCTTTCACATCTTCTTGAAAATAATAATATTAAGGTGTATGACTTAGGCAAATAGAGTCCATCTAAAGGGTCTTCTAAGGAAATAGAGAAAATTAAGGGGAAAAGAAAGGGAAAGGCACTAGTTGCTTTTGTTTCAAAACCTAACACATGGATCATTGAATCAGGTTATTCATGCCACATGGCTTCATCACAAGAAAATTTTACTTCATTAGAGCTATGTTATATGCCTACTATTCTAATGGGCGGTGGCACTCTTGTTGAAGTGCATGGGAGAGGGTTTATTAACATAGGAAAATAAAAATTTCAGCTTGTTCTTTGTGTTCCATATGTGTTAACTAATCTCTTATATTTTTATCAAATCATTCACACATGAACTAGAAAGTGTGTTGATTTCACACTAAATATAGTGGTAATCAATGAAATGCACAATGGATCTATAGTTCTATGGGAAAAGTAGATTATCAATATAGACACATAAATTTTCTCATTTTTCCTGATTCTCCTTCAATAGTATTACTCACTCACTCAAATGAGGTAATTTTTTTGGCACTAGTGGTTTGGCCACTTGAAATATTGCTACTTGCAACAACCCAATCAATAAGACATGGTTTTAGGGTTTCCTTCTATTCATTTTTTTGCTAGAGTTTCCCAAGGATGCATTCTTGGTAAGCACCTCGAGGAGAAATATGATAAATACAAATCGTGGAGAGCCATGCAACTATTGGAGTTAGTACATAGTGACTTGGTAGAACCATTTCCACATCCATCCTTCAGTAGGGCTCAATATGTATTGACATTTATTGATAATATTTCTAGATATACTTGGGTTTACATTCTCAAATACAAGTCTGAGTCTTTAAGCATTTTTAGGAATTAATTTGTTTTGCAAAGAAACAATTAGGGAATTTCATCTAGATTATATGTATAGACAATGGAGTTGAATATGTTAACCATTGGTTTGAAAATTTTTGTCCTTTAAAAGGTATTCACTTACAACATACAATTTGATAAATTCCTTAGTAGAATGGTGTTGCAAAACATAAGAATAGATCCTTGAAGAAGATGGATAATTACATGATTCAATGCAAATCTTTGGTACCTCAATACTAGGAAAAGGCCATAAACTATGCATGTTACATCCAGAATTGAGTTCCTCACAAAAATTTGAAGGGGTAACTCCTTTTCAATCTTGGACTAGTCAGAAACCCATAGTTAAGAGCTTTTGAGTGTTCAATTCTCTAGCAGGGGACCACATTCCAATAGAGATACATAAGACTATGGATCCATAGAGTAAGCCTTGCATATTTTCTGGATACCTAGATGATGTAAAAGGCTACAAGATTCTCCATCCCACCACCTATGAATAGCTCATTGATAGGAGTGTTATTTTTTAGGAGAGCCCTTCCAGTTATTCTCCTACCACTTCTCCATCCACTATCACATTGGAGATGTTGCATTATGATGACAATTCTTTAGGGGATCTTAATCCTCCTAATTTTGATGAGGATTCTTCCTCCACTTCATATGGTGATAGTGATAATGATGCTCCACATTCCTCTCATAGTCATCATTTAGAGGTTGATGATTCTCCTTTAGAATATCTAGTCTCAAGGTCTATGTAGACTTGTCATACATTGGATTTAGTAGGTGATTAGGTTGGAAATCAATTAGATACTAGAAGAATGCAGTCGCAGTTTTAACAATCTCAATATCTCTTTGTTGCTTCAGCTTAAAATCTAATGCAAAGCTTGTTGGATTTCACCTAAATCAACACAATTCAAGTTGTTTCAATCATTAATCAGGGTTACAAAACCCTTACCAAGCTCTTACCCAATCTAACTCTACCCTTTGACTAGTAGGTCTATAGACCCAACTTGAACAACTTTTCTTCTCAGAGAACCACACAACAATCAAACCCTTGGCACAATAAAACACCCTTTATTGTAGTCTCAAACATAGGCTAAATTCTCCATTGATCACCTTTGAACATTCTCTTCAAATACCTGATCCTATGCTAACCTTGTAGACCAATTAGGTCTCTTTTTCAAAGAAAGTGCCTCTAGATTTTGCAACCAGTTTTGTCAAACCACCCAAACCTTGTTGATAGGTATCCAAAGGCCCAAATCAACAAATTTTAGGATTCCACACCCTCATCTAACCTCTTCCATAGAAAACCCTCATTTTCACATATTAAGGGTAGGGTTTATTGGTTCTCAATATTTCCAACCAGGTACAAACTTTCCACCACCTCCAACACTCTTTATTATGTTTTCCTAAACTCACAAAACCATCACACAACCTCTACTCACCATATTCCTTCAAACACTCTCACAAAACCTTCATTTTCAAACTCTAAATCACCATTTTCTTTAGGACAGTCATACCTTTTTCCCCAAAACTCTTCATACAAATCAATCCTAATGCCCTACCATCCTATTTATAAAATATTATACCCATTCCACTTAGACACAATGAATACAATACATGGAATGGGCTTATCTCATGTTGAAAACTTCAAAACCCTTAAATAGGGTAAAACTAACTGGTTTCAGTAATTTAAATCAAACTTGCACTATTTTCAACTTAAAACACTCAAACCAAGTTAAAAATGTAAGTAAAACACCCCTATATAGTAATCTCAAACTTTTAGAAATATTTATTACAGTACAGAGCCATACAATTTGTCGGTATTGTTGGATTTAAAGTAAAACTCAAAAAATTATGCAAAAAATAGGGGTTCCTTTATTGATTCTCCTTTACAATCTCTTCAAAAACCTTGTACCACAATGGAGGACATATATTTAAATATTTTTCACACAAAAATTCCCTCCAAAATGACCAACTAACTTTTGTTAAACAGGCACAAGACAACTTAGAGGGGGGGTGAATCAGTTGTCACACAAATATGAACTCAAAACTTTATCACTTATCAAATCTTCAACTACACTATTCTGTTATTAAATATGAGCATGAAATATAGTTAACAGAGAGTAAATCAACACAATTAACACTATATTTTTACGTGGAAAACCCAATAAGGGAAAAACCACAGTGAGGGTTAACTCACAATATAAAGATTATAATCAAAATACAAAGGCTCACTACCAAGGGTTCACTACCTGAAAGAGGACTCATTTTCCAAGTACAAAGCCTCACTGCCTACAAAGGACTGACTCTCCACTAGGGAGGCTCACTGCCTACAGATACAAAAGAGAACAAAAGATCCACCACAACAATTAAAGCACATTCATAGGATTATAGAAACCTTCAATTCACTGCCTTCAGCACACTAAAAAACTACTCTCACAACTCACTTACACATGCTTCTACTCTTATGATTTGTGGCACACTTTCATCACTTCTCATCACACTATCATACAATTCTTCATAACTCACCTTGCTTTTATACCATTCTCAACATAGAAACATTTACCAAGGTTGGCCACAACACATTGTTTCATAAATTCAAAATAGGTTGGAAACTCTAAATTCCCATGGTAGAAAGGAATAAGAGTGGACCAATAAAAACATAAGAATAATATTTTTGAATCTTCTACATGCTTCCTCATTTAAGTTTTATTCTTTGGATGAAGTGTAAACACTAGGTCGGCCAAACCTAATGAAAACACAAATTATCAATCATGCACATGCTTCCCAACAAGAAGATGACACACAAATGACACAACATGCTTCATTATGCATGAGAATACATCTCTGAATATTCTATATACATCCACAACAAAAATATAAAGCTTCAAACATTGAAATATTTTCATCGGACAATCCAAACTATGCAGACACACACAGAAACAATAAAACATGATTTCTGGATCACCAAATTCCAAACCTCTTCACTAGAGCATAGGAAAATCCTTCACAAGAAATCTCCGAAATTTTCATGATTTGAAACAAAACAATGGAGAAATGTAGAGCAAACCTATTTCTCCTAATAAAAAAACACTGAAACTACCAGTGGAACACATATATCGGTGGACACAACTTCCACACACCATCTCACCGGAAAATAAAACTCAGACTATATCATCATTTGATCATTATCAACATTCCTTTAGATCTGAATAGGCGTAGGATCAACATAGGAGACATGCGAAGCACATATCAGAGAATACACTAAACACTTCCAACATTCTAACTTCTTTTCTAACAAGCACTTGAAAACTCATCAAACCAACATATTTGCAATTCCATAAAGATAGCTCCATGTACTCAACATATCAACAACATCTCAATCATACATGTACAATCTGCAACATACTGAATAGTGTTGACATCAATGATAACATTAATGAGAACACCACCAAACTAGCGCATATCTGGAACAATCTCCCCCTTTGTCATTGATGGAAAAAAAACTTCTCTCCCCCTTTGACATCAATGGAAAAGAACAACTGCTCTGATTACTCCCCCTTATGAGTACACTCATACTACAACAATGAAAATCTTTTCTACTCCCCTTGCGGAGTAGACCCATTAATCAGTCTAGGTAAATGAAGAATCTGTTAACTCACTAGACTAATGCATCTTCATGTGCACCTAGTTAGGAGGGCCAATGACCCCCAATCTCTCCCTAAGATGCTTGAAAGTATCCTTCGGAAGAGCCTTAGTAAATATGTTTGTAATTTGTTCCTTTGTAGTTACATACTCTAGTTTGACCTCATTCTCCAACACTTTCTCTCTCAGAAAATGATACTTGATAGAAATGTGCTTCGTTATTGAATGCATAACCAGATTATTTGAAATGTTTATTGCACTTGTATTATCATAGAAAATAGAAATAGGCTCATCACATACTATACTAATGTCTTTTAGAGTTTGTTTCATCCACAAAACTTATGTACATTAGGATGTTGCAGCAATATATTCAGCCTCTATAGTGGATAAAGAAATTGAGTCTTTCTTTTTACTCAACCATGAAACTAGTCTTTCGCCAAGAAAGAAAGCACCACCACTAATACTCTTCCAGTCATCTACACATCTGGACCAATCAACATATGTATAACCATTCAGGGTGAAATCATTACTCTTAGGATACCACAGTCCATAATCTGGTGTGCCTTTAAGATATCTAGATATTCTTTTTACAACCATAAGATGTGCTTCTCTAGGATTTGCTTGAAATCTAGCAACTAAACACACTGCATGCATAATATCTAGTTTGGTAGCAGTAAGGTACAACAGTCCACCAATCATGGATTTGTATTTTCTCTCATCAGTCTTAGTTGATTCATCATCCTTGCTCAGTTTACATCCGGTTATCATAGGAGTACAAACCGGTTTAGAATCCTCCATTCCAAAAAAAATCAACAATTCTTTTACATACTTAAATTATGAAATGAATATCCCTTTGTCAGTTTGATTCACTTGCAGACCAAGAAATAAATTCAATTCAACAATCATAGACATCTCAAATTATTTCTACATTTCTTCAACAAACTTTTTACACATTCCTTCATTTCCTCCAAAAATGATATCATCAACATAAACTACTACAATCAACATCTTATTACCTTGCACTTTGAAGTAGAAGTTGTTGTCAATAGAACCTTTGATGAATCCTTGCTTTGTCAGATATTTTTCTAGTCTTGCATACCAAGCTTTGGGAGCTTGCTTCAATCCATACAACACCTTCTTCAACTTACAAACCATGTCCGATTTGTCATATATCTGAAATCCTTCAGGTTGCTCCATGTACACTTCCTCCAACTCACCATTCATAAAATTTGACTTAACATCCATATGATATACCTTGAAGTCCTTGTGTACAAAAAATGACAAAAAAATTCAGATAGCTTCCATTCTAGCCACAGGAACAAATTTTTCTATTCCTTCAACTTGTGAATATCCTTTGTATAAATTAATCTTTTCTTCTGACTTAACACCCACTACTTAACGACGCCATTCTATCTTCATACTTTATCCAACTTCATTTTCTGCCCATTTTAATTCGCTGTTTATCTTTTCACACTTTCACTTTGTTCTTAATTACCCACCTTCCAGATGATTGTCGAAGATATTTGTCCCGAAGTAAATGTTCGACCCATCTTCTACTACTTTGTTCCTCTCGTATATGTCCACAATAGACTTGTCTAACTTCACTTATCTCAATAGGTCTGTGTATGTCTTCATCAACTTTCACATTAACACTTTCAAAAAAATATCTCAACCTTTTGTTAAAACATTTTTATGCCTTGCTAGTGGTAGAGTATCAAAGAAATATTCCTTCATCACATCTAGCATCGAATTTTCCAAGATTTTCATCATCTCTTTTAAAATACCATCTGTTTCCAAATACCTAAAAATATTTCACAGTAGGAGTCTTACCAGTCCATAACTCAAAAGGTGTCTTTGTGTTGTGTCTGATTTGAAATCTATTAAGAACATAAACAACAGTATGTATCACTTCTCTCCAATATACATCTAGTATATTAGATTCTTTCATCATAGTTCTAGCAGCTTCATGTACTGTTCTATTTTTCCTTTCAACTACTCCATTCTGTTGAGGGATTCTCAAAGAAAAATACTATCTTTTTATGCCATGATTCTCGCAAAATGCATTAAATTCACCACCTCTATCTGATCTTAAACATTTTATTTTCAGATTTACTTCATTCTCCACTCTTGTTTTGAATACCTTAAACCTATCTAGAGCCTGATTCTTTTCTTTGAGAAAAGAAACACATGTCATTTGAGTGTAATCATTAATAAGCAACATGAAATATCTATCACCATTTAGGCTTCCAGTCTTAGTCAAACCATAGAGATCAATATGTACCAACTCCATCATACCAGTAGTAGAATATTCTTTTCCTTTAAAGCTACATCTTGTCTGCTTCCCCAGTTGAAAACTTCTATAGATAGTATTAACAGGTCTTGTGATTCTAGGAAATCCTCAAACTATCTCCTTCTTATTGATCTTGACTAGGTTATCAAAATTCACATGTCCCATTCTTCAGTGCCATAACCAACTTTCATTGATTTGAGATACAAGACAATGACCATCAAATCCTTTTAGCTGGTAGATGTTGCCATGAGTTCTTCTTCTAGAAGCAATCATATCTCCATTTCCGGATCCTTTTCTGATTTCACATGTATTGTTATGAAGCACAAGCTTAAATCTATTGCTACACATCTGACCAACACTCAAAAGATTATTCCTCAAACCCTTCACATAATATACATCATCAGCACTATGCACTCCATCAAAAATAATTGAACCTTACCACAAATCTTAGCTCCTGAATCATCACCGAACATGACTAAACCATCATATTTTTCAAGTTTAGTGAACTTACTCTTATCTCGGGTCATGTGATTTGAACATCCACTATCAATTACCCAGTAGTCCTCATCCTATCTTGCATGAAATGTTGTAACGAAAGTACCTTCCATCCTATTCTTCTTAACTTCTAGAGGTCTCTTACTTACACATTTTCTAGAGTTAGTGGATACAGATTTATTTTCCAAATCTAAGAATAAGCATTCACTATCATCAACCTCATTTTCAAATTCATTATCAGAAATACCTGCCTCTTCCTTAACATAGTACAAATTATTATACTTCTTATCCTGCCTATCCTTATCCTTATAATCCTTGTTCTTTTTATGTGCAGTCCTATTCAAACATCTTGAAGCATAATGACCAATATTACCACAACTAAAGAATTTAAAGGGCAACATGCCTTTATACTTTTTGATACCTTTCTTCAACTTCCTGGTGAAGTTAGCTTCCAATTCATCAACATCATCGCTATTTGGTTCCTCCTCAATATTCATTGCCTTAAATGTTGTTTCTATCTTTTCTTCTATCTTGTCATCTTTATGGAACTTTCTCAATTCAAATGATTGCAGGGTATTGAACAAGTGTTCCAAGGTGTACTTCTTAGGGTCATACATTTCTTCAATCACCGAGATCTTATCACTATAGAAATCTAGTAGGGTGATTAGGATATTCTCTATTATATTTTCATCTACTAGCTTTCCTCCTTGATTTCTAACCTCATTTGCAATCTATTCAACCCTATGAAAGAAACTTGTAAATTCTTCACCATCTTCCATTTTTAGGTTCACAAATCTACGCTTTGTTGCCAATCTGTTTGTCAATTTCACTTTTTCATTCCCTTCATACATGTCTTCCATCTTCTTCCATACTTCATATGCAGTATCCAAAGAATTAACCTTGATTCACTCATTTTTAGATAGACCACTACAAATCGCATACTTCACCCTTTCATTTTATTCATAAGCAGAGATCTCATCTATAGTATTAACACCACTGGACGAAGGTGTATACTTATTCTCAATAGCCTTCTAGGTATTGAAACCAAGAGAGATAATATATCCTCTCATCTATCCCTTCCAATCTTTGTAGTCAGTTCCATCAAACATAGGGATCAAAAACTTGTGCGCCATTGGATCTTCCTTAAGCAGTTAAGCTCAAAAAGGAACCATAAAATTTGATACCAATTGTTAAACAAGTGCAAGACAACTGAGAGGGGGTGGGTGAATGAGTTGTCACACAAATACAAACTCAAAACTGTATCACTTATCAAATCTTCGACCACACTATTCTGTTATTAAATATGAGCATGAAACAAAGATAACAAAAATTAAATCAACACAATGAACACCATATTTTTACGTGGAAAACCCAATAAGGGAAAAACCACGATGAGGGT